>OZ004709.1:1546953-1666007 GCA_963924515.1 Vespertilio murinus | reverse complement strand
GTCCACAAGCCAGGAGCTCCCAGGTCCATTCAGGCTCACACAGGGTTTGAGGCTTGATTCCCAGGGGGGGCAGCAGGAGGCTGCCCATGGAGGATTCTCATCATCGATGTTTCTCTCCCTCTCCCTTCCTCTCTGAAGTCAATTAAAAGAAAATCTTTTTATAAAATTGGCCTGTCCAATTTTAAGGAAGTCTAAGCCCAACTTAGACTTCCTCTTTTTCACTCAAGGATTTTTTTCCATTGACTATTTTTAGAGAGACTGGAAGGGAGGGGGAAGGGGAGGAGAGAAACCTCAAAGTGAGAGAGACTCATTGACCAAGCACGTGCCCTTGACCGGCAGTCAAACCCGAGGCCCTTAGGTCGACAGGCCAATGCTCTGTCACTGAGGGATATTGACATTTTTTCCCTCAGCAAACACTCAGGCTCCTCACACACACACACACACACACACACACACACACACTACACACACTACACACACTACACACACACACACACACACACACTACACACACACACACACACACCCACCTCCACCTCCCCTCTCGCCCCGAGGCAGTGTGTCCCCTTCAGCTTTCTGGGGGTCAGTTCCTGCTCCAGGCTGCTCCCATTTGCCTCGCGGTGCCCCCTGGTGGTCAGGCAGGGTTCAGTGCTCGGCTCTGTGGCCCCTGCAGAAGGTCAGGCCACACAGAGGGGCTCGGGGCGGAGCCCAGGAGTTCAGCAGCAGCAGCCTGCTCCCCCCACGGTCTCCCTAGCACCTTCCGTGTGTGTTGGGTGGGGGCGGGGGGGGACTCCCTTTTGAGCATCCCTGGCTCAGACAAAAGGGAGGCTGGGACCCCATGGAGTCTGCTGCGTTCTTCCCGGGGCCGCAGAGCGCGGAGGACCAGGTCCTCACCCCTTTGAGGCCACAGTTCCGCCCTGAGATGCAGGCTCACACACCCCCCCCCCCCCGAGGAGTCTCGGCTACGGGACGGCTTGCAGACCGGGCGGGTGGGAGAGAAGGCAGACAAGGAGGAACACAGGGGGTCCCCCCAGCCCCCCCCCGAGGGTCAGGAGTCCCCTTGCCCACCCTGGAGCCAGGGCCAGAGGCAGCTTGGTGAGCCCTCTGCCCGTGGGGGTGGCACGCTGCCCGGGGTCCGGGTCGGGGGACACTGAGAAACGGCCGCGACAGCCCGCTCCCCAGCCGGGAGCAGCGGGCGATCTGGGTGAGGAGTCAGCAAGGCCAGGTCACCGGGCTGCTTGTGTAACGGCCCGGGCGCGACCTTCGTCGGAGGTGCCCGTGCGGGCTCGGCACACGTGTGTGTGTGTGTGTGTGGACACAGAGACGGCGTGCCGAGGCCACAGCTACACACAACACTTCCCCCCCCCCCCCCGCCCCCTGGCAGTTTCATGCAACAAATTGTCTTTATTCGTCCTAAGCAAACTCAGTCATACACACAAATTGCATGAATTTTTAAAGGGGAAAAACACACACAGAGATTATGGACAAGCCGGCGGCTGGCACAGCCAGAAGAGGCGGCGAGAAGCCGACAGATGTGAGCTGGGAGCCGGCCGGCGCGGCCCAGGGGTTGAGCAGTGACTCTAGGAGCCAGGAGGTCAGGGTTCGATTCCCGGTCGGGGCACAGGCCGGGGCGCGGGCTCCGTCCTCAGTGAGGGGCGTGCGGGAGGCCGCCGGTCCGTGACTCTCCCCTCACCGTGTTCTTCCCCTCCCCTGGCAGCACTTCCTAAATGAATCACACGTAGGAAATCAAGGATGAAATAAAGGGGGGGCCGGCGACCGGGGTGTCAGGACACAGGCTTTATTGGAGGGAAGAGTCCCACTGCCGGCTGCTTCCAGAGAGGGTGGGGGGGGGGGGAGAGAGCGAGGGCTGGGGGTCACGCACTTTTGAGGGGAGGGAAGAGAGGGGGCGAGGCGTAGGGTACCCCGCACACGCTGGCTGGTGGTCTCAGGTGAGGCCTATGATTAGGGTCCTATGGACTTAGGAATCAGGGCTCAGGCTACTTGGCAGGTGCTGATGGGCGGTTCAGCGCTCAGGAATGTCCGGCTGCAGGTGGGGTTTACGTCCGTCCATCAGCTGGAGGGAGGGAGGACCTATCAGGAAACTGATCACCGTGCTAGATGTGCCCTTGGGCCAGGGTGGGCCTGAGCTCTCACACGTGTGTGTGTGTGTGTGTGTACATATATGTACACGTCTACACATGAACATATAGATAAATGTGCATGTGTGTATTCTCACATGTAATTTTGAACGTATAGGCTATGTGTGTTGGGTTTTTGTAGTTACCTGTTTCGTTATATAATTTTAAAATTTTTTAAACATATTTTTTATTCACTTCTGAAAGGAAGGGAGAGGGAGCGATAGAAACAGCAGTGACGAGAGGGAATCATGGATTGGCTGCCTCTTGCACGTCCCCTACTGGGGATCCAGCCCGTATCCTGGGCCTGTGCCCCTGACTGGAGTTGAACCAGGGACCCTTCAGTCTGCAGGCCAACGACCTATCTATCCACTGAGCCAAACCACGTAGGGCAGTTTTATCTTTTTTTTTCTCTTTTTTTTTTTTTACCACCTCACCAGGGGCCCAGCTGAGAGACTGTAAAAACTTCTCTCTATCTCTGTTCCTGAGTAAAGGCTTCTACTTTTGGGAAAAGCAACTGTTTTTTAAAAAAATATATATATATATATTTTATTGATTTTTTACAGAGAGGAAGAGAGAGGGATAGAGAGCTAGAAACATCGATGAGAGAGAAACATCGACCAGCTGCCTCCTGCACACCCCCCACCGTGGATATGCCTGCAACCCAGGTACATGCCCTTGGCCGGAATCGAACCCGGGACCCTTCAGCCCGAAGGCCGGCGCTCTGTCCACTGAGCCAAACCGATTTTGGCAAGCAACTGATTTGAAATAATGATAATAATTAATAATAATAACTGTTTGTCATGTTTCCAGCCAGTTCACCAAATCCCCTTCCCGCCTGTGCGATCCCGGGGCGTGTGGCCCAGCCCTCATCCCCACACTCGCCGCTTCCCGGAGGCCCTCCCCGCGTTCCCGACTCCCTCACGCCGCCTCCCACGGGGAGGCCTCCGCGGACCCCTGGGCCGGCAGGGTCCCTATTGGATCCTTTGTCTCCACGACGTCCCACCCTCGTGTGTCTCGGGGTCCAGCCGCACGCCGTGGCCCCTGCACGCCGTGGGCTCCGGGGCGGCAGGCTGGGGCACGTGGCCGTGCTCGGAGGCCAGCGCCGAGCCGGCGGGAGCACAGAGAATCCTCTACCGGAGAGCCGGGGGGTGGCCGCTGCCACGGGCGGAGCTGCAGGCCAGGCCCGACGGGTCCGGTTTTCTCCAAAGACCCGAGGACCTTTCCCGCGGCATCGCTCTTGATGTCTACACATTACAGGCACCTGTTTGCTTGTTTGTTTGTTTGTTTGTTTCTATTCTAAAACATATTCTTACTGACCTCTGAGAGGAAGGGAGAGGGAGAGAGAGGCAGACACGTCCATGGTGAGAGAGAATCGTGGGGCGCCTGCCTCCTGCACGGCCCCCTCCTGGGGACGGAGCCCGCCCCCCGGGCCGGTGCCCGTGGCCGGGAATCCAACCGGGACCCCGGTTCCTAGGCCGCCGCTTCACTAGCCGAGCGGGCAAAGAGCGGGCACCGCCCCGCTTCGGGAAGACCGGCCTCCCTGAGCGCTGGCCCCGCTGCCTCTGCGCCTTGGCCTCCGCCGCCCGCGCGCGGTAACCCTCCTGGGCCACAGAGAGGTCAGCCCCACGAGGCTCCGAGGCTCGTCCCCGGCCACCGAGAACACCGCCAGGTGGACCTGGCCACACATCTCCCACCCCCAGGCGGCTTCCCCTCTTGTTGACCTTTGGGCTCTGGGCCCAGTTCAAAGCAGAAATAAACACACACGCACACACACACACACACACACACACACACACACACACATGGTGTCGTCTTCGCAGGGCGCACCCTGCCAGCCAGAAGGCGGCGGCGAAGTTAAAAATTAAGCGGCCGAGCCAGAGCGGCCTCCCGCCCGCCCGCGTGGTGTGGTTGCGGCTGTGGAGCCGCCGGGCTGCGGGGAGGGAGAAGGGCCGGGCCGCTCCACGGCGCCCACCCGGGGTGAGGGCCCAGCAGCGGGTTTGATGGTGACGGTAAGCGCTCCCCGCTCCCCGGGGCTGCGGGAACCAGCCCAGCCCGCTCAGTGGATAGGGCATCGGTTGGGAGTCCTCCCCCTCCCCCCGCACAGAAGGGTCCCGGGTTCGATTCCGGTCAAGGGCATGCACCTGGGCGTGCAGGAGGCAGCCCATCGATGTCTCTCTCTCTCTCTCTCTCCCTCTCCTTTCCACTCTCACTAAAAATCAATGGGGGAAAAAGATCCCCAGGTGAGGAATACCCAAACGACTTTAGGAAATTGAAAAGGTGATCCATTCCATAAGACGCTAGGGCAGGGTTGGGGGCCACCAGGCCCGGGGCCACGGGGCGAGGGCGGCCCCTCGAGGGGCCCTGGGTGCTCACGGGACGCCCTGGCGGGTGGACGGGCTTCAGCTGCGGAGTGAAACTCGGGGTCCCAGCCAACGAGGTTTGGGGCCGGGGCCGGGGCCGGGGCCGGGGATGGATGCGTCTCAGTCTCTCGGTGGACTTGAAACGATCTCCCAGGGCCAGAGAGCAGGAGAGAGAACAGGAGAGAGAGCAGGAGAGAGAGCAGGAGAGAGAGCAGGAGAGAGGGCAGGAGAGAGAGCAGGAGAGAGAGGAGAGAGGGCAGGAGAGAGAACAGGAGAGAGGGCAGGAGAGAGAGCAGGAGAGAGAGCAGGAGAGAGAACAGGAGAGAGAGCAGGAGAGAGAGCAGGAGAGAGAGCAGGAGAGAGAGCAGGAGAGAGGGCAGGAGAGAGAGCAGGAGAGAGAGCAGGAGAGAGGGCAGGAGAGAGGGCAGGAGAGAGAGCAGGAGAGAGAGCAGGAGAGAGGGCAGGAGAGAGAGCAGGAGAGAGAACAGGAGAGAGGGCAGGAGAGAGGGCAGGAATGGAGTGGTGAGGCTGGAGGCAGGAGAACGCGGATGCTTGTAGGGAGCCCGGTCTGGGAGCTGAGGGCGCTGTCCGCGGAGACGGAGGCTGCTCCGACGGGAAGGAGGGGAGAGAGGGATGGTGGGGGACCCTCGGGAGAGGAGCATGGCAGAGGGGGCAGGAAGGGACCTCAAGGACAGCACAGCTGGGCTCACATTGGCCTGGGCGTCGGCGCCCCAGGCTGTGTGTCGCTCAGGAGAGGAGCCGGAGCGTCTGTCCACCCCCGGGGTTGGGTCCAACCGCACCTGTCCTCGTTGTTAATCCTCCCTGAGGCTATTTTCCCACTGATTCTCCGGGAGAGCGGAAGAGAGAGGCGAAGACAGAGAGGGACACATGGATCGGCTGCCTCCTGCACGAGCCCCGACCAGGGCACGGGCCGGGGAGGAGCCCGTAACGGAGGTACGTGCTCTAGGCTGGACTCGAACGCGGGACCCTGTAGCCTGCAGGCCGGCGCTCTATCCACTGAGCCAAACTGGCCTTGGCCAGCTGCACCTTCGCTGTGGCTTGCCCCTGCCTCCCGGGGCTGCCCACGCTTGCTGCCCAGGACACGTTTTTCTTTGTGGTTGAATTCATACACGAACCGCGGCATGATCGGTGGCATGATCGGTGGCATGATCGGTGGCAATCGCCTGCCGGGAAACCAGCGTCACTCAGAACCCCCCGCCTCCCGAACGGAGGGGGCCCTGACCCCGAGCTTTCCCCCGGTGCTGGCGTCGGTCGGGGCGTCCCGTTCTCACCCACCGCGGACTCTGCCGCACGGGAGCCCACTGTTAAAAGGAAACGCGTGAGCCCTGCCGGGCTGGCTCCGTAGGTGGCACATCGGCCTGAGGACGGAAGGGTCCCGGGTTCGATTCCGGTCAAGGACACATGCCTGACCCCCCTGGCCCTGGTCCGGGCTCGTGTGGGAGGCAACCAATCGATGTGTCCCTCTGTCTCTCCCCGCCCTTCCATTCTCTCTAAAAACCAAAGGGAAAGTATCCTCGGGGGAGGATTTACAGGAAGGAAGAAAGGAAGGAAGGAAGAGAAGGAAGGAAGGGAGGGAGGGAGGGAGGGAGGGAGGGAGGGAGGGCGGAAGGAAGGAAGGAAGGAAAAGAGAGAGAGTTTGAGAGAGGGAAGGAGGGAGGGAGGTAGGGAGGGAGGGAGGGAGGGAGGGAGGAAGGAAGGAAGGAAGGGAAGGAGAGAGGGAGGGAGGGAGGGAGGGAGGGAGGGAGGGAGGGCGGAAGGAAGGAAGGAAGGAAGGAAGGAAGGAAGGAAGGAAGGAAGGAAGGGAGGGAACCTCGAAGGACAAGAAGCCACTCTCACGACTCCCGCCCTGAGGCGCCTGACAGCACAGAACACCCACCACCCCAACCTGAAAACATTCTTCAATCCCGGGCCGGCTCGGTGGCCTCCGCGCGCTCCCGGAAGCAGCCTCTCCGCGCGCTCCCGGCGCTGGGCGAGAATCCTGCAGACAGGCCGCAGAGAGCCTGCCGCCCTCCGGGCCCCGGGGATCCCTGCCCGCGCCCACCCACCGGGAGCCAGCGGAGCCCCGGCGTCATGTCACACACACACTCGGCTGCCAATGTGCCTGCTCCCCCGTGGCTGTGGATTCCTCCAAAGCAGCCGCTCGGAGGGCATCTGGTGTGCTGGCCTCCCGTGCGCAGCTTCCTCACGGGTTTCCCGGCACAGGGGCACAGGAGCTGGGCGGTCCGGGCCGTGATGCCGCCCAGGATGGAGGGAGCTGCGTGGCAGGTGGAGTTCAGAGCGACTCAAAACTCCGGTCTCGGCACCCGGTGCCAGGAGTGCAGCCCGTGCCCGCGGGCAGCCCTGCCCGCCCCCCCCCCACCTCATTAAGATCCCTTTCTCCTTCTCCGAAGGCTGATGTCAAGAGGTGAGCAGGCGCCGGGGGCCCCGGGAAGGGTCAGTGGGCTCCCCGGCCGGGCCAGCGCTGTCCGCGGGCAGAGCAGCAGGCAGGAGCCGGGAGCGGGGACATGCAGGAGGACGAGGCTGCCTGGGCACCGGGCAGTGCGGGCTCCAGGAGCTCGGGTCCTCCCGGGGCCATAAAAGTCCCCTCCCCGCCAAGACAGAGCCACGGAGCTGGTCTCCAACGTCAAGTGACGCAGAGGGCTGTTTCACTGTTATTGCTGAGTACAGAGATGCCCCATTGTTTATAAGACGTGTGTCCTTGGGGAAAGAAGGAAGAGCACCCTGGAATAAACTCGATCGGCACGCTCTTAGAGAAACCCGGCACTCAGAAGTGTTTTAACCCACAGATTATATTCGTTTATACGTTTCTGTTGCCGCCATAAAGGCCCGAGTCTCCCCAAGACCAGGCCAGGTTTTGAAGGGCTCCAGGTTCCAACTGTTTAAGAGAAGACAGGAGGCGTTATCTGAGGACCACCGTCCTGTGGCTGCAGTGGATGGGGAAGAGCTGCTCAGGGACCTACAGGGACCTACCGGCTTGATGACAATGATGCGAAGAGCCTTCCTTAGCCAGCCTCTCTCCAAACAGGCAGCACGAACTGGAGCCCTCGCTGGGCATGTTGCAAATGCCCTGGTTGGTGCCCAGGAAAACGCCCATTCCTACAGCGAGGAGACCACTCATCAGCACCCATGCAGTTCTGCCCTCGCCCCTGAGGTGGGTGCTCAGCTAGGGGCGGGGGTTCCTGTTCCCAATCCCGGGACGCTTAGTTGTACTTGTAACTTTAATTATGCAACTTGATTAAGGATTATTAAAAGGAATTAACATGAATACAAAGAGCCAACTACCTGTTTTCTTACAAAAGCCACATGAAATGTACTGAAAGAGACAATAAAAACATGCTTGTATATTACGTGCGAGCAAGATGCCTGCAAAGGATTGAGGGGGAGCCCGGCCGGCGTGGCTCGGGGGTTGAGCATTGATGGACCCATGAACCAGGAGGTCACGGTTGGATTCCTGGTCAGGGCACAGGCCCGGGTTGCTGGCTTAATTCCCAGCGTGGGGCGTGCAGGAGGCAGCCAACCCATGACTCTCTCATCATTGATGTTTCTACCTCGCTTTCCCTCTCCCTTCTTTTCTAAAATCAATTTTAAAAAATTTTTTAATTTAAAGGATTAAGGAGGATAGCATAAGAATCTAGAAGACGAAGGGGAGAACCAAGATGGTGGCATAAACACCTGTTCTTGCTGCCTCTCACAGCCACATCAAAACTACAACTAAAAGACAAAACAACTGCCACTCAGAGCCGTGGGAGAGCTGGCTGAGGGGAAGTTCTACAACTAGAGGTGAAGAAGAAAGCTCATTAGGACGGGTAGGAGGTGCAGAGGTGCGGGGGCGCGTGCAGAATGCTGGCAGCTGGTGCACTGTTTTTTGGTGTGGGTTTTTTGTTTGTTTGTTTTGTTTTGTTTTGTTTTTCAGTCCAGAGGGAGATACAAACTCCTGATTTCTCTGAACTCCAGCTCCAGGCAAGACTCTGCGGACCCAGACTCATACAGGGAGAAACTGGCCTGTCTGGCATCAGGCCGAATGCAAGGGTGGCTTTCTCTCAGAGGTGCTTGCAGTGCGTGGGGGCGCAGGACATGGGGACCCAGTGACCTCTCCGGTGCAGGGCTGACTGACAGCCATTGCTTTTTGCTCCGCCCTGGAGACTCCCAGAAACCCTGCCCCGCCCAATTTGCAACCCCACCCAAGCCGTGTGCAGCGGCTTTTGTGTATGAATGGCCTGTCCTTTCTCAGCCTAAAATCTGTCAATCTACAGCTTGGTCAGAGAGCCCCAACGCTTCCAAAGAAGGCCCAAAGCCCACCACCACCAGCAGCCTGCCTAGCTTCACAGCTGGGCCTCATCTGGGAATTTCCAAACCCCAAACAAAGAGGAGGAATCTGCAGATCTCTGCAGCTCCTGCTGGGTGGTCCCAGGCAGTGGCTGACTTTGCACCTCCCTGGAGACCCAAGAGCCAGTGCACCCAGTGGTCAGTGTGAGACCATCCAGATTACAACTCTTCACATCAATAAGGGACACACTCAAGGGGCAGACTCAGTGAGCAGCAAAGCCCCACTGAGGCCAGTCCTGACCCAGTGTGTGTGTGATTGGGGGGAGGGGAGGATATGGGGGTGTGAGAACCAGGTGGAGGGGAGCTATGCAGGGGGAGAGGAACATCTGTAATAATCTGAACAATAAAGATTTTTTTTAAAAGAATCTAGAAGATGGCAGATGGCAGGTTGCCTTGTAAGTGTCTATGATTCTCCCTTCACTTGGGGACTGAAGCGGCACCTTGAGAACTGTGCCATGTGGGGTCACCGTGCACAACAGCCAATGAGCAACGTTAACCGGAGGTCCCACCTCCAGGACGCGGTGGCGACCTTCCGCACACGGCTGGGGAATCAGAGCGCAAGTATGAGTGTCGAGTTTAAATGAGGCCTTTCGATGTGTGTAAGCTGGTGTTTGTGTCTATGATTCCCTTCTTTAGCTGACCTTTTTGATCGAGTGATCAACTAAGGGTTGAATTTCGGTCGAAGAAGAGGCGTGTTATCATATGGCACATGAAGACGGTGCTTTGGGGTGATGTGAGGGCCACTGTCCGTTCCTCGAACGTCCCGGCGGCCTCCCTCTGAAGGTGCAGAGATGCTGTGTGTGTGGTTGCCGGGAGCTGCCATTAGCAGCTGCTTCCAGCTCAGAGAGCTTGTCAGTCCCTGCTCTGCTAGGTCGCCATGTTTGTGCCTCTCCCCAAAAAATGCAATAAAAGATGGAATCGTGTCTTTAACCTTGGAGCCATAAGGGAAATGTTGGGGGGGGGGAGGGGCTTGGCCCACTCCCGGATGCAGCATCGCCCGTTGAGAAGGAACAGAGCGTATGGGTTTGCGTGTGTGAGGGTTCCTCTCGCACAGCACGGGGAAATCATAGGCAGAATCCGGACACGGGTTCTTGCTTTGGTTTCCTCTCTCGGGTGTTGGATTCTAGGGGACAACCCATAGCCACGTGCCCCGCTCTGTCTCCGCCCAGAGAAGCGAGGCTATGTCTCCGTGGACAGACAGACGGTTAGATATGGTTCCGAGGATGTCTGGCTGTCGCGATAAAAAATGTCCCCACTGCCAATTGATTTCCAATAGCCAGTCCCAACGCCATTCCTTAGCCACTGAACAACGGAGCCAAATCTTGGCATGTTGGCGCTAAGGTGACTGGAACATGTCAATTATATGTGATCTGATCCATTTACTCACCAATAAATAAATATAAATAGATAGATAGATATAGATGATGATAGATAGATAGATAGATAGATAGATAAAATATATTTAGAAGGGGTTTAGTATATTTAGATTAGGAAATATCCAGGGTAAGCCACGCCCCTGCCAGCACCTGCTACCCTGGGGGTTCCACACACAGCCCTGCCTCCTCTCAGGACTCCCCCCCCCCCCTCTGCTATCCCTACCACTTCCCTGGTTCTGTCTGATCAGCAACTATTTCCCCAAACCTTAGGGTCGTGGTCACACAACTCTCCCTGTGCGTTCTAAGGAAGATCTGCTGAGATCTGTTAAAGGTGCTAAAAAATGTTAAACAGCCCAGCCCGCGTGGCTCAGGGGTTGAGCATCGACCCTCGAACCAGGAGGTCACGGTTCGATTCCTGGTCAGGGCACTTGCTGGGGCTGCAGGCTCCGTCCCCAATGTGGGGCGTACAGGAGGCAGCCGATCCATGATTCTCTCTGCATTCATGTTTCTATCTCTCTCTCCCTCCCCCTTCCTCTCTGAAATCCATAAAGAGAATGTTTTTAATAAGTCATCTGGGAAGTGGGTGAGCTTGAGAGCATCCTCTCCATATAAGCTTGTTGTGCCTGCTATTGTTCCCATGTTCTGCTAGTGAGGCAGCCCTCCCATCACCAGGGCAATCCGTGTGAGTCCGTGTCCCCAGAAAAAGAAACCGGTGTGGCTCAATGGTGATGCACGTGGACCCACAGAACACCCACTTCTCTCCATAAATCCGGTCGCAGGAGACTTCCACCTCACCAGCACTCTCCGGTGCTAGTTCATCTCCTGCAGGCGGCACTGCACTGATTCACGCAACAGTTTTGGTGAGAACCTGCCTGCTTTGCCCTCGGAACTGCGACACGCGACAACCCTCTGGGAGGGCGAACCTATGCCTAGCTCAGAGGCTGCTCCAGCCAGGCAGCGCCTCCCGGCTGCCCCCTCCTGGCAGCAGCAGTTACTGGCTCCCCGAGAGGCAGGGGGAGGGGGAGGGACGGGGTATGTGATAAGTGTCACAGATAGAGAAATCTCAGCCACCTCCCTTTTTAAGAGTCTCACCTCCCTTTTTAAGAGCATCGCCCACAGCAAAGGCCACAGGATGGGCCCAGGCCTGGCAGAGGACTGTGGGGCGACAGCACCACCTACTGGCCGCTGGGCAGCACCTGCTCCTCCACCTGGAGGGCCGCTCTGCAGGGGGTAGATACAGGCAGCACCCGCAGCGACCCTGCTACTGGGCCAGGTCAAAAGAGGCCCAGCACCTGAACCATGTCCCTGAAAGCTGATAGAAACGTGGTGGCCCGCCGAAACCGGTGTGGCTCAGTGGTAGAGCGTCGGCCTGCGGACTGAAAGGTCCCAGGTTTGATTCCGGTCAAGGGCATGTACAGTGGTTGCGGGCACATCCCCAGTTGGGGGGGTGCAAGAGGCAGCTGGTCGATGTTTCTCTCTCATCGATGTTTCTAGCTCTCTAGCTCTCTCCCTTCCTCTCTGTAAAATATCAATATAATATTTTTTTAAAAAAAAAAGAAAAGAAAAAGAAACGTGGTGGCCCTGTCTCGCTTACTGAGAGCCGGTGGTAACCCTCAGCCTGCCCTGAGCCACCCCGCTAGTCTTACCTCACACACACACACACACACACACACACACATACACACACACACACATATACACTCACACACACACACACACAAACACATACTCACACACACGTACATACACACACTCACACACACATACACACGTACATACACTCACACACATATACACACGTACATACACACAGGCATAAATACACATACACACATACACACACACATACACTCACATACACTCACACACCTACATACATACACTCACACAGACACACACACACTCACATACACACACACTCACACACTCTCACACACTCATAAACACACACTCACACACATACACACATACACATACATACATACATACATACATACACATATACATAAACACACATACACAGACATAAACACACACATACACACACTCGCTCTTCACAGTCTCACCCCGTTTCTGGGTGATGCTCTGGGCTAGAGCAGGCACTGCTTCCTCCAGCCTCCCTGCACACTTCCAGGCTGTCCTCCCCTCCTGGCTGCCCTTGTCCCAGCCAGTCCTTCCCTCCTGGCTGCCCTTGTCCCAGCCGGGCTCTGCTCTGTATCCCCTCCAAATCCTGGCTCACAGCTTTTCCTCCGGGTGCCTCCACGTTGGGATCACCACCTCTCCCCTTTGCCTCTCTTACTGAAATCCATGAAATAGCGCATCGGATGGTCTTTCTCGTGTTAGAATCCCTCTTATCCGTCCCCCTGGTGGGATTTTGAGATTGTAGACTCTATTGAACTCCTCTTTGCTACCCCCCATGGGACTCAGATCAATGACGGCTGAAGGGCTTGGGAGTAAATTATTTTGTCCAGAAGTAAAATGAGCATGGCACGATGCTAATGAGGAATGACCCACGTCAAATCGTATTTTAAAAAGAAAGAAGAAAAACACAGTTTTGCATGAAGATGGTCCCCGGATTATGGACTGCGTCTCGATCTCCTCAGTTCTTCAGCAAACGCATCGTCTTCCGGGAAACGCCTGCCGTTTCTCCACAAACGCAAGGCCATCCTCGCAGGGAGGGCTGGTGCGAGGCACTGTCCACCCGCGCTCAATTCATCATCACCGCCATAAACACAGCTCCACGCACGTGCCCTGCGGACGTAGGTCAATAACCTCAGCCCTCCCATGAAGGATGACCCTAGCAAAGGACAGACGAGGCTGGGAAAGCTACAGACACAAACTTTTAACGTGTCCAATGCCAGTTCCTGAGCCCCCTGAGAAGAGAGCCTCTGGATAACTAGACGGCCCGGGGACAGGGAGAGGAAACCGCAGCCTCAAGAGGAGGGGCGTGGGACAAAGAGGGCACGCCCTACCTCCAGCCGGCCCCAGGCAGTGACTTCCCATGCTCTGCTCCCTGGTGTTCGCAGCACAGATGCTGATGAGATGCCTTGGTCCTTTCCTGAGTCGACCTGTACTTGCTTCATCCCTTCCCCGGCCCCTGACGCCGGTCGGCTCCTCTCCGGACTGGCTCCTGTGCTGGTTTGCTGGGGCTGCCACAGTGAAGTGCCCCAGAGGGTGTCACCTACACAGCAGACATTTACTCTCAGCCTGGGGACCAGCCGTCCGAGATCAAGGTGTCGGCGGGCTTGTCTCTTCCGGGGTCTCTCCTTGGCGTGTGGGTGGCCGCCCTCGTTCGCTGTCTTCATGCCATCTTCCCTCTGCACGTCCCTCTGCCTTCACCTCCTCTTCCTGGAAAGACGCCAGTCACAGTGGGTTAGGGTGGACCCTCGTGGCACCATTTTCACATAACCCCCTCTTCAAAGACCCTGTCCACCAATGCAGTCACGTTCTGAGGTCTTAGAGGTTAGAGCTTTAACATATGAATTGGGTGGGTGGGTGGGGCACGTGCCCCACTCCTGTCTGCGTCCAGAGAAGCGAGGCTATGTCTCCGTGGACAGACAGACTGTTGGATATGGTTCCAAGGATGTCTGGCTGTCACAATAAAGAATGTCCCCGCTGCCAATTGATTTCCAATAGCCAGTCCCAACGCCATCTTCAGCGACTGAACAACTGAGCCAAATCTTGTTACGTTAGCACTAAGGTGACTGGAACAGTTCTTGAGATGGGGTGTCCCCCTCTGACCTCTGACCCTGGCTATTCCTCCGGTCGCTGACAGGAACAGAGGAATTCGTGGCCCTGATCCCAAATTCCTGACTCCTCTGGTGGTATCAGGCTGGAAGTGAAGAGAACCTGGAAAAGATGAAGCTGGTATTTCCCGGTGTGTTCCCTCTGTGTCGCCATCTCTGCGTGCCCAGCCGGGGTTGGCTGTGGCCACAGGCTACGGGGAAATCTGGAAGTCCCGGGCCATCACTCTTCAAAAGAAACAGAACAAGAACGAGCCACAACTCCTGCTCGCTGGGCGCCCTGGGTTGACATCCAGCTCACCCCTTGGACTCACGGACACCAGTCAGCACGGATCATTTCTGAGGCCTCGCACCATCACGCCGAGTCCCCAGTATCGCCTCATTGTGAAAACTCCTGGTGCCAGCATCAGGTCCCTCATGGCCATCCCCACCCTTGCCCCAAGTGAACCAGTTTATTGCACAGTTACCGATGCCAGTATATATGTGATTTATAAAAAAAATTAACAAAATTTTCCTTAACAATTATCCAGTTGATTAAAAATGTTGATTACATTTTTGCACA
Source organism: Vespertilio murinus (assembly GCA_963924515.1). NCBI lineage: Eukaryota > Metazoa > Chordata > Mammalia > Chiroptera > Vespertilionidae > Vespertilio > Vespertilio murinus. The sequence goes on along the minus strand of OZ004709.1, from coordinate 1,651,481 downwards.
AATTAGTTTTAAGATAAAAATATCAAAGAACAATGAAAACTAGTAGATATTGGTGTTGTTGTTGTTGTTGTTGTGTGTGTTGTTTTTTTAAAATAAACTTCTGAAGAAAGTCCCAAGATCAATCCATATTTAGCTCAGTTTCCTTCAACTCCTCCATGTAAAACGTTGTACAGTGACAACCCCGAGGCACTGTAGAATCCTTAATAATCAAAAATGCAATTATGCTCACCATACTGTAATTACTGAGGAAGGAGAGTGCACTCGGACATTTTACAAAGATTTTCTAAAGAGAGGGAACGGTGGCTTCTGTGTGTTGGAGGGGGAGCTTCTAATTAACCTTCAATTAATCAGAAATCCAAGTAGCCAGAAAGCCCCATTTCTTAAGCATTCCATGAGCACTTGCTGTCTGCCAGGCACTGAATTACTCCCCTTAGGAGAGCCATTGCTAGGAAAGGCCATTTCCTAGCTGATGGATAGAACATCCTTCTGGAAATACAGTTTAACCACTGACTTCACTCTGGACTTGCAAGGCCACGTTCTCGCCGTCTCGCCCTGGTACTGGCTTCCTCCTACAGGAGCCAAACTCCAGACCTGGCGTCCGCAGATCTCCCCGGCCAGAGAAGGAAGGTCTCCTCCCACAGCACTTGAGCAGCGCTGCCTTTTTCTTTCCCAGAAACCCCAGCAAACGTCTCTTCCGTCTCCTTGGTCTTGACGGGTTTAAAAGTCCTTCACTGAGCTCGGAGGAGCCAGAGGAGACGGGTGACCTAATAGCAACAGGCCAATCAGGGGCCACCTGGGAACCAGGGTAAGTTAGCCCCACCCCTGGGGGGGGGGGGGGGGGAGTGTTGTTTCCAAAGGAAAGTCGGGGGACTCGGGGAAGAAAGAGTGGTGGTGAAACATAAACACACGATCTGGCTAGAGCAGGGGTGGGCCAACTTTTTGACTCGAGGGCCACAGTGGGTTCTTAAACTGGACCGGAGGGCAGGAACAAAAGCAACCTGACCGTGCTGGCACTCTCCTCTTGGGCTGCTGGTGAAGGAGCGGAGGGGAGAGCAAGAGAACCCTCCGCTCTTTGGCTCCGCGGGCCGGATAGAACAGTAGTTTGCCCACGGCTGGACTAGACCCATAAATGCCAAGCAAATGAAGGGCGTTGCTTTTGTTCCCAGGCCTGGCTCGAGATCAACAGTGATGGTCCTGCCAGTCGTTTTGACACATTTATGTAAAGCAGCGTTTCCCAAAGTGTGGTGCACGTGCCCCCAGGGGGACGGAAAGAGTCTGGTGGGGGTACGCGTGGCACCGGAGTGTGGTGGGGATAGGCACTGCACCGTGCTTAGCTGCGCCTAATTCTACGTTCTCATGAGTCAAGTCAAGACAGTCTTGTGAGGCGTGAGATGGTCCGGTGTGCAAATAAATGTTATTTATAATATAACTTTTATTTATGTTTTATTATGAATAATTTTATTTTTCGTTTATTATTATTTTGTGTATGTACCAAAAAAAGAAAAATAAATATATTTTGATTGTTATTAAAATACATCCATTTTTTTTATATGAGGGGTACTCAGCGTTATGAAAATTATAGAAGGGGCACATATGTGTCAAAAGTTTGGGAAACACTGATGTAAAGGAACTATTGCCAGGAGCCGATCATTGTTTAATAACAGAGCTGAGGGCAGGGAATTGGGCTGGCCAACATTAACTGCTCTGAAGGGTCAGAGCCAATGACTGGACATTGGTGGTTGAAGCAGCCCCCACCTGTCAGTCCTACATTCACTGATTGGCTATGATTGGAGTTTCCCGCCCAGGGGATAAGGGTGGATCCTATCATTCTAATCTTAATAAAAGGGACGGCAAAGCCAGAGCGAGGAGCAGTCCTCCCACTAGGACTGGACTACCGCCTGGCCCCCCATTCCTCAAATTAAATCTTTTCTAAAGTCTCTGTTCCTTTGTGTGCGGCCTTCTCCAGAGCCCGAACCCTGAACCGGAACCCTGAGTCACACATGACGTGAAAGGGGCTTCCACAAACTGTCACGAGTGAAGTGGGAGGGTGGAGACAGCAACTTCAGCAACTTTTGTCCCTCTAAGTCCTGGCACACTGCGGCAAAGCGTCCGCGTCCTGAGCACCATTCTCAGCGGGCCCTTTGGGGAAATGGGGACCGGTGGTCAGTCCCTGGAACTCAGAGATTAACTTTTTGCCCAGCTGGCATGGCTCAGGGGCTGAGCATCAACCTATGAACCAGGAGGCCATGGTTCAATTCCTGGTCAGCCACACCCCACAGGGCCAGCTGCACCCCACGGGGTCACCCCTAACTGCCCTTCCCCCCCCCCAGCCTGGTTGCCTCCAACTGCTCCCCGCCCCTGCCGACCTGATCACCCCACAAAGCCTGCTGTTCAGTCATTTAATCGTCCCTCGCTAACCTCCCTGCTGGCCTGGTCACCCCACGCAGCCGGCTGTTCGGTCATTACCATGACGGTGTCCTGGACATTTTGCATATTCCTCCATTATTAGTATAGACAAGTGCTGGCGAAGATGCAGAGAAAAAGGATCCCTCGTGCACTGCTGGCCAAAGTGCAGAGTGGTGCGGCCCCTGTGGAAAACAGTAAGGAGTGTCCTCAAAACACTAAAAACGGAACTCCCATTTGACCCAGTGATCCCTCTTCTGGGAATGTATTCGAAGAAATCTGAAACACTGGTTCGAAAGGATCTCTGCACCTCTGTGTTCACAGCAGTGTTATCCACAACCACCAAGATCGGGAAGCCGCCCGAGTGTCCATCGGCAGATGGGTGGGTAAAAACACTGTGGCACATCCACACCGTGGAATACTATGCAGCAGTGAAAAAAGAAGGGTCTCTCGCCCTTTTGCAACAGCATGGAGGGACCTGGAGAACATCACGCTAAGTGAAACAAGCCGGTCAGGGAGAGGCAGGTGCCATAGGATGTCACTCATGCGTGGACTCTAATGACCAAAGTGAACTAACGAAATAGAGACAGATTCATTGGTGGCGAGCAGGCGGGCAGTTCGCAGGGAGGGCGGGCTGGATCCAGGGCGAGGAGCTGGTGGAGGGACTGAGCAAAAAGGAAAAAAAGAAATGAGAAAGAATGCATGGGCAACAGCGTGGTGATTGTGGAGGGAGGGGGATTGGAGGAGGAAAAGGGTAGAGGGGGCATAAACGGTGATGGGGAAAATAAAACCAGCGTTAGGTGAAAAACAAAAGCAGGTGGTGTCTTTATAAGAGTGCCATTTCGTTGTGTACATGGGAGCTGTCACAGCCACCTCTACGTCGGCGTGCGCTCTCTCCAACGGCCATCCTCTGGTTGCTATGACGATGTGTCTCTTATCTCTGCTGCCCTGTGATTCCCAGCATCGTGCTTGGGCCGTGAGCGCAGTGATGCGGACACGCTTTGAACTTCCTGGCTTTCATGTACTGTTCCTTGGTACAGAAGCAGATCCTTTGCCACGTGCCATCCGAAGGAAGTTCAGAGGCGGGAGGATCCATAATTCATCGGCATCCACCAGGGAGCCGCCGGGGCAGCTCTGGGCCTCGGCACGTCGCCCGCAGCCGGTGGCACACGGGATTCCAGGAGCAGGACCGGAGTGTGTGCCAGCTGAGAAGCCAGCCTAGGCTGACCTTTCGAAATATGCGTGACAATATGGCTGCCACCCCGCCACGTGTGATTTCACTCATTCGCCCATTCATTCATTCATTCACTCATGAAATAATCATGGGGCCATCTGCTGCACGGATCCCGTGCTCTTTTCTGTTTGTTTGTTTGTGTGTGTGTGTTTTTTAAATATATTTTATTGATTTTTAAAATATATATATTTTATTGATTTTTTTTTACAACGAGGAGGAGAGGGACAGAGCGTTAGAAATGTTGATGGGAGAGAAACATCCATCAGCTGCCTCCTGCACACCCCCTACTGGGGATGTGCCCGCAGCCAAGGTCCATGCCCTTGACCGGAACCGAACCTGGGACCCTTCAGTCCGCAGGCCGGCGCTCTGTCCACTGAGCCACACCGGTTTCGGCTCCCGTGCTCTTTGAATGGCGGGGGGTGCAGAGCAGAACAGCAGTCCCTGCCCTGAAGAAGGTAACATTGGGGGGGCCGGGCAGGGGTTCAGTGGATTGTCACGTGGCTGCCCAGCCGAAGACGACATTTCTCAGACAGCCTGGATCGGAAGTGGCATGGATGCTGGCCACGGAGACGAGAGTGGCTGCGCGTGTCCCTCTCGGAGGTGTCTGTAACAAGTCAGCGCGCCTCCCCCGTGCAGTTCGTCCTCCCCATGCTGGGAGCTAAGGGGTGGCCGGGCCGGGGTCTCCCCCACATCCTGTTCTCACCCTGAGCTGCGGGGTCTCTGCTGGGCCACACCTGCACCCCGGCCCCGTCCAACCAAAGGGAGCCAGCGTGGCTCAGCGGGTGCCGCTCACCACCTGGCCCGAAGCAGCCGCTCTTCTTCTGCGGCCACCGATGGGCCCGCGAGCGGGACCTGGACAGACAGACCAGCACGCTGCCCGGGACGGCCAGCTGCATCTGCCCCGCTCACAGAGGTCGCTGTTCTCCTCCTGAGGCAGCTGTGCGTCCTGGGGAAACGGGCGAGCAGCAGGCGAGGCAGGCACGTTCACATGGAGCTCAGGGACCCCTCGCCCACCCTTAAACCAGTCTCTCTCTTCCGCATCCTCTCGGCTACTCTGGCTTCCTTTCCAGAGTTTTCTCTCCACTGGCGCCAGGCTGACCCCGCTCACTCTTCTGGCCACGTCCTGGGCGGAAACCCTTCCTGCACCTGAATGCCACCTCGCGAAGCTGCCTTCCCCGTTCCTGTCGGAGAGAACTGCTCGCCACGCCTCTCCCCCCCCCCTCTCTCGGGGGCAGAAGCCACCCAGGCCCCCCCCACTCGGGGCTGTTCTGCCGAGGGGGCGAGGAGGGGCTGGCACCCTCCAGCCTACTTTGCGGAGGCAATCTGGGCCCCTCACAGTGTGTGCCATTAGCATGGGTCCCGGGATCTGCTCGCAGAGCGGCCTGTGAGGGGCATTCCCAGCGGGCCCGCCTCCCCCGCATGAGGAGGGCCAGCAGGGAGCCATGAGCGGCCAGTACAGGACGCACCCGTGCACCTCGCCGCCCTCTCCCCGCCTCCCACCCACTTTATCCAGGGTTCTGCAATGCCTGGGAACAGGGCCTCCCGGGAGGAAAAGCCAGGGCCTGTCTGACAGGCTGGGGGGTGGGAGGGGGGCAGGAGCAGAGTGGGGGGCGAGGGGAGGATAACAGAGGGGATCGCACCGCAACCTGGGGTCGGTGGAGAGGGGGGCTCTGGGAGGTGGGGCGCACATCCCGCTGCGTGCAGGGCTCCGACACGTTTCAGAGGAAGAGGGGGCGCCCGAACAGGGGGTCACCGGGAGCACAGCCGACATCCTCGCAGACCATGCTTCTCCTCAGAGACCACGGGGCCTGGGAAACGCAGAGCCCGTCCCAACGCGGCCCCTCCAGGCCAGGGGCGTGTGGTGCCGCGAGTGCCAGGCAGCCCTGGAAATGCCCAAGGGGTCCATCGGTTTTACTTTGGTTGTTTTTCGTGTATTTCTTGGTGCACAAAGACAGATTTTACGTTCCAGCCGGAAGTGGGGAGCCACCTCTGAAAACGTGTCGCGTTAAGTAAGCAAACAAATGGAAACAGAGTCCCTCAGAGGAGGATCAGGAAACGGGGCTCCGCGTGGCTTGGGTGAGGGGGTCTGACCGCGGAGGGGGGGGGGCAGCCCCCAGCAGCATGGGAGGGGAGGGGAGAGAAGGGGAGGGGAGAGGGGGGGAGGGGAGGGGAGGGGAAGGGAGGGGAGGGGAGAGGAGGGAAGGGGAGGCGAGGGTCTAGCAGGGAAGGACCAGTGAGGCAGGCAGTAGGCTGGTCGGAGACAGAGACATCCAAGGCGAGGAGGCCCAGCTCTCCCAGCAAGGCCTCGGGGGTGGGGGGCGGAGGCAGAGGAAGCACGTGGGGCGACGGTGAGTGCCCGTGTGCCGACATGGGGGAGAGAGACGGCACTCCTGGCAGCCCACCGGGGAGCCAGCGTCCCGAAGCATTGCCGAGAGGGCGGTGTGCGCGGACCTCAGGGGACGGAATGGGTCCTGAGGAGTCCTCACTCCGAGGGAAGCAGGGCCAGAGCGCGTGTTCAGGGTCAACGCCGCTCTCCAGGGACACGTGTGGCTGTGCTCCCGGTGCGAACGGCCTGCTTTGTCATCCAGTTCCCGCGAACACCGCTCGGATCGCGGTTCTACAGGAGCCAGGCAGCCCGGCGTGACCCGAGGACGTACTGAGAGGAGGGGGACAGGGTTCCAGAAGAAGAGCGAGCGAGAGGGTACCGGAAGAAGGGAGCACGGGTCCGGGAAGAAGGGGGTGTGGGTACAGGAAAAAGGGGGAGAGGGTATCAGAATAAGGGGGAGAGGGCACAGGAGGAAGGATGGGAGGAAGGCTTCTCACCAATGGTGCTTTTGAATTTTGGACTATGTGAATATTTGAAAATAAGGAAATAATAGCCTATCTAATAAATAGGGAATATGCTAATTGATCCTCACGCTATCACAAAAGATGGCCAATAAGGAGGGAATATGCTAATTGATTGCCCTGCCCTCAAAGGTGGGTCACCCACAGCCACGAGATGGCAGCGCCCAGTCCCCTCAGCCCCGCCTGCCTTGCTGTGCACCTGCCTCCGGAGTCCCCCGGTCCCCTCAGGCCCCCGCCACCCCGGCCCGGCCCGAGGTGCAGGCAAGCCTCAGATGGAGGCTGCCCAGCTTCCCAGGGCTGCCTGGGGCTCAGGAACCAGGGCCGGCAGAGGCTTGCGCTGCCGGCAGTGGCAGCAGCAGAGGTGGGATGGGGCGTCGCCTTCCCCTGATCACCGGGTCGCCTCCCGCCCCTGAGGGCTCCCCGACTGCGAAAGGGGGCAGGCCAGGCTGAGGGACCCCCCTCCAGTGCGTGAATTTTCATGCACCAGGCCTCTAGTTTTAAAATAAAATTAAATGCTGCTTACCGGGATTCAAAGGTGCCAACTGTACTGCGAGTATTTTTAAGACATCCTAGAGGAAATGCATATTGACTTTTCTCAAATTTATAGGAGTGTCGCTCCTATTTACAAAACCTCCTCAGCCAATAAAAACGCGGGCAACCTGGACCAGAAAGGCAGACGTCCAAGGAGCAAATGACGCAGCTTCCCGGGGCGGGGGGGGGGGGGGGGGGGGGAGGGGGGGGCGCTGCTGTGCTGGGTGCCAGCTCTGGGCCTGCCTGGGGCCTGCCTGGGGGGTGCGCTCCCGGAGGGAGGCTCGGCCAGCCCTGGGCCTGGCTGCAGCCACCACTCCTGCAGCAGGAGGGCTCTGGTCCCAGCAGGAGGGCTCTGTTCCCGGGCAGCTGGCAGGCGGTGCCCACACACAGGCCCTCCCCGCCCCCAGGCCGGAGCTCTGCGGGCCCTCGGAGCCCAGCGTCTCCTGGAAGGCCTCCTTGTCTGCAAAACGCACGTGTGTCTCCTCTGCACAGCACGCGTGCTGGCAGGGCAGGACTTCCTGCAGGCTGGCCTTCGAGGGTGCACGTGAAGCCCTGTGACCGATGCACAGAGGCGTGACATGGGAGGGAGCACCTGGGTCTGGGGAAGGAAGGCGGTGGAGGGCTGGGGTGCCCTCACCCCTCTCCCGCATCCAGCCCCGCAGCCCGGCTCCATCCGCTCCCGCGGCCTCACTGCTCCGTGGGGACCGGGCTGCTTTGATTTCACTTCGCCTGGGCTGCAGCCCGCCTGGGTGGACGGCAAACCCCTCCAGGGTGTCCGGCTGCTTCTGGATCTGCTCCTGGGCCAGAGCCCCCGCGGCTGTCTCCCTCCTTCCGGAGAACAGCCCCGCCATTCTGTCCCAAAACACCGGCTTCTCAGCTGGTTTCCGGGGGACCTGCCGAGGACACGCCGTTATCTCCCCGCGCCCACCAGATGTGTGTGTTTGGTGGTCAAGCTCCTTTTTATGAGGAATGTTTGTTGTTAGCAATTAAATCAGAGATAACATCGCTCCAGTCGACAAGACGCTGCGGCCTCAGAAACACTTCTGTCCCCACCTATCACTAAAGCACGTCACCCGACTCAAGATAACCCGCTGCCCCACAATCCAATCGGCCCTGGCGGGGATCTCAGGAGTCAAAGGTCAACAAGAGCGCAGCTTCCATTGTCAGGAAGAATTCAGTGGAGCCAGCTCATCCGGTTCTGGCAGGAGTCTGGAATGGGGGTGGGGATGAGGCAGGCAACACTGCGGATGGGCCGCATTCCAGCAGGAGACGGAGACCAGATCTTCCCTCCCCCGGTGTGCAGGCTGCCTGGTCAGACCGTGCCCCCCCCCCCCAGCCCACCTGCCCAGGGCTTTCTGTCGGTGCAGAAATGACAGGACAGGCTGTGGCCACACCTCTGCGTCCACCGCGTCTGTGCCAAGCGGGAGCGTGCTCGGGAGACGGGGGACCTGTCCCAGAGACATGCTCTTCCGTTCATTCGCCTGGTTTTAGGATTTCACAGTTCGGGGGGTACCCCTGGTTTTAGGATTTCACAGTTCGGGGGGTACCCCTGGTTTTAGGATTTCACAGTTCGGGGGGTACCCCTGGTTTTAGGATTTCACAGTTTGGGGGGTACCCCTGGTTTTAGGATTTCACAGTTCGGGGGGTACCCCTGGTTTTAGGATTTCACAGTTCGGGGGGTACCCCTGGTTTTAGGATTTCACAGTTCGGGGGGTACCCCTGGACACATGAGATAAAAGGGCGTGAGATTATGCAACATTCGGGTTCGAGAATGAATTTCATGTGACATGAAAGAAACTTCGGATTCTGAAAAGTAGGAGCTGTATGTGACCGTGTTTAGGGAGGAACTGAAAATTGAAGCACTGAGACTCTCCCAAGCTCCAGGGTGAAGGACACTCACTTCACCCAACTCTCCTTCTCTCCCTCATACCCTCGGCCACCCATGAAAATGTGTGCACGCATGCTCGCCCGCACATACAATCACATGCATGCTCACACAGACCGCTTTCAGCGGCACTCCTGAAACCAGCCCCCAGGTCAGCAATTGCCGAGTCTACCCATCCTACAGGGCCAACAGTCTCAGTTAGCCAGTCCTCCATTCTCCACAGGCACATGGCATCCCACTGTCTGTGGCATGTCTGCTAAAGCAGGGCCCTCCTTGTTGTAATTCCAGGGGCTTGCATTACACCGGGCCTTCATTAAAACAAGGGAGAGAGGAGGGGAGAAGTGAAGAAGATAGGGAGGCAGGGAGGGAGAGAGGGAGAGAGGGGAAAAGGGATGAAACATTTTTATAGTTTTCATTCATTATCCTATTTCTTTCCTTTTTTTAAAATCATTTTTTGCTCTAATTCCAAGGTGCCAAGGTGAAAGAGTGATTCAAAATTAAGATCAAATACTTTATTGTTCCAAATAAATGCATTTTAAAAAGCCTATGAATATAAAAATAGATGCTCTATTACTCACCATGCATACAAACTATAGAGTCAGAATTCTGTAAAAACTCTACTGTAAGGAAATGGCTAATGGTCAATTCTCATAATATGTCTTTAAGTGAAAAAAGGCAGATTGTAAAATAAATTTATAATAGATACCAACTTTGAATATGTGCGTGTGTGTGTGTGTGTGTGTGTGTGTGTGTGTGTGTGTGTGTTTACTAGAGGCCTGGTGGACGAAATTTGTGCACTTGAGTCCCTCAGCCTGGCCCGCACCCTCTTGCAGTCCAGGAGTCCTTGGGGGATGTCTGACTGACGGCTTAGGCCCATTCCCCGCGGGCCTAAGCCGTCAGTGGGACATCCTTAGCTCTGCCACAGAGGTGAGAGATGCTCCTGCCACCGCCACTGTGCTCGCCAGCCATGAGGCCAGCTTCTGGCTGAGTGGCACTCACTCTGTGGGAGCGCACTGACCACCAGGGGCAGCTCCTGCATTGAGCGTCTGCCCCCTGGTGGCCAGTGCACATCATAGTGTCCAGTAGTTCCACCGGTCCGTTTTATTATATAGGATGAGAGAACAGAAGAGTACACCCCAGAATGTTGACAGTGGTTACTTCTAGGTAGTGAATTATTCACGGTGGTTTTCATCTTATCTTTGTCTCTGTACATGTCTTCCCCAAATTCTTGCAAATTTTACATGTGTTAAATGTATAATCAAAAAGAAAGGTGTCACAAGAAAATAAAAGCCATATGAATACCAAATGGGAAAGAAATGGTTATACCTAATGCAAGTCAAGATTCCCAGAGCGTGATGGTTCGTTCCAGACATCGTAAAGGCAGGAATGGTCGTTACCATCATTGTTTTCCAGACTGAGATTTCCAGAAACTTCCGTGCTGTGTGTGTGGTCTCTGATGACTACCCAGCAAAACAAACCCCTGGTTCCACCGCTTATCTCTAAGCAAGGCTGGCAGTGACCTCCAGGGTATGCACCTGACTCCATACTTGAGGTCTTCTCAAAATGGCCACGTTTCCCGCACCGGTCACGTGGTTCTGCTCCTCTCTGCCTGTGTGTGTGTGTGTGTGTGTGTGTGTGTGTGTGTGTGTGTGTGTGTTTACAAACACAGACCCACACAGACAGGGAGCCATAAACCAGCACCTCCCTGTGTGACACCTCCCGTGTGAACCCTCGGGAGGCCGTGTCTCGGGGAGGCCAGGATAGCGCCTGCTTCTAATGGAAACGATTTATCAAAGTGGCCATGCGCAGAGATGGGTGAGCAAGTGCACAAACGCGGCACGGGCGCTCTCGGCTCTGAGCCTGGACACACACGGTCTGGTCCCGCTCCCGACGTAAAGGACCAGCTGGCTGAGCCCACGTGGACTGATTCATCTCTCAGTAACGCAGTCTTTCCATCTACAAAGGGAAATCAATAATAGATACCGATTGTCAATGTGTACATCTGGCCACAGAGACGCTCCTACCTCACTCACTCATTCTTCCGATAAGCACATCCTGAGGGTTTCCACGGTGCCAGGCACTCACCCACCAGGGCCCTACATCCAACACGACCAAGACAGTGGGAGGTCCCAGACACAGACTCCTCACACGTGTTGTTAATACCCTGTTTCCCCGAAAATAAGACAGTGTCTTATATTAATGTTTGCTCCCAAAGATGCGCTAAGTCTTATTTTCAGGGGATGTATTATTTTTCTATGAAGTAGGTCTTATTTTTGGAGGATGTCTTATTTTCAGGGAAACACGGTATCTACCAACACAGCGGAGGTCCGATGAGCTGTCGTAGGAACGACACGCTATCTCGACTCACGCCAGGCTTTCAACTCATCCCTGAGTCTTTTGCTCTCTGCTATTTCTGCTATAGTTTCCCCTCTCTTTATTTATGCCTGTTCACACCTGGCAGGTGTCTCTACCCGCTCCCTCCCTCCCACGCCCGAGGCCATCGCAATGGTTTAAAACCAGCACCAGCTCCGGAAGGGCCCCGGGCTCTGCCTGCAGCCGGCCTCCCGCCCTTTTCCAGACTCCACCTGGCTGGCTTTGTAGCCAGATGCTCCCTCCCTCCCTCCCTAACCTCTGGAAATTACACTGCCCGTGACCTGGCAGCTGGGGGTTCAGCAGCCCCAAGACAATGCCACACCGCCCTCTACACCCCAACCCCCACGCCCGAACACTACACTTTGGAACCCACCCCTCCGTCTGGGAGACAAGACTATATGGTGCTGGGGTGTGTGTGTGTGTGTGTGTGTGTGTGTGTCCCATAGCATGTGACTTCACATTTGTTCTTTTTGAAGTCCATCTTGTTAGATTTCACCCACTGTTCCAACATTTTTTGATTTCTCCTCTGTCATTTAATATATTTGTTAAACACATTCTGCCTCCCATAATCAATCGAGGTGATCAGTGTGTCATGAACAATCTTATCCAAGTGGCTAGAAACCAATACTGAGCAGCAGGGATTAAAGACAGACCATTTCAACACCCCCGGGTGGGCCTGGCCCTTTACCCAGCGATCTCCAGGAGGGAGCTGGCGGTTCCGCTGCTGCTGCCTAAGCACGGGACCAGCCATCCACAGGTCCCACCAAAGTCACACGAGAGTTGGCCGGCTGCCTTGCCGAAACTCGACCTTTTGTTTGCCCGTGTAATTTGTTTCCATGTAATTCCTGAGCCATGCTTACAGGCGGCACACGCTTAAGGTCACCTCTCCGGCTCCTCCTGGTGTGTCAGGGGGCCACGTTACCCAGGACTGGGCTCCTCGGAGGCTTGGGCCCACCATTAACGTCTGCCCCGTGTGCTCACCGGGAAGGAATGTGGCCACGGAGCAGGGTCAGCAGGGGTGTCCCCAGCCAGCGAGCGAGGGACGGTCTCTGGCTGTGCCTGGCAGCGGCGCCTGCCTGCTTGGCCTTCGTGGGGTCCCCCCCTCCGGGAGAGCCATGGCGGACCCAGGTGGATCTGCCCGCCAGCCCGGTGGGATTTCTCCAGGAGGACAGATTGCGCACACGCCCAGATGGCTGTCGTTCAGAGCAGTGAGCGAAGCAGCAAGGCGCCTGAGGGAGAGGCTGTCTTTCCGGGGAGTGAGAACGCGGGCAGCCATGCCCTCCCGAGTCTGAACCCAAACTGCCACTGCACGGGAGGAGGACGGGCAGCCCGGCGGGGAGTCAGGGGTGTCTCTCCGGAGCCCCTTTGCCACCAGGGCAGGAGAGACCAAGGCAAGGGGCTCTTCCTCTAAAGGAGAGCGAAGCGGGAAGGCTGCCCTCACCTGACCTTCCTCAAGAGTCCATGGTTGCCATCTCTGTGTCTAAGTGAGGTAGACCAGAAAGCAGAGGGGTGAGAATGCAGCAAATGGGTTATCCTATAGAATAAAGGTATGATGTGCAAATTGACCATCACGCCCTCACAAAATGGCTGCCTATGACCAGGCCGCCGGCAGGGGGTTAGTGAGGGATGACCAAACGACTGAACAAGCAGGCTGCATGGGGCAACCAGGCCAGCGGGGGAGGGGGGGCAGTTGGGGGTGACCAGGCTGGCATGGAGGGGCAGTTAGGGGTGAACAGGCCAACAGGGGGAGATTGGGGGTGATTAGGCTGGCAGGGGGGCAGTGAGGGGTGACCAGGCAGGCAGGCCTGTGAGCAATTAGGAGCCAGCAGTCCCAAATTGTGAGAGGGGTGTCCAACTGCCGGACATCCCCGAAGGGTCCCAGATTGGAGAGGGTGCAGGCTGGGCTGAGGGGACCCCCCCCCCATGCACAAATTTCATGCACCAGGCCTCTAGTAAATTATAAATTAATTATTGGTTTTTGAATTGGCATTCTCATTGATATTTCCCCCATAGACTACATCTTGCTGCTAAATGCTTAACCCCTGTCTGTCTTACCACAGATTTCAGCGGGCCAAAAGAAAAGATCAGAACATCCTCCTACCGTGAGCAGTTAAGGATCTAACATGTGACAAATGCATCTCTTTAGGTGATCGGCTACATGATGCCCGTTTGGGGTGGGTGGTGTGAAAATGTGGGCAAAGGCAGTCAGAATAATCTGGACCCAGAATCCGTAGTCCAAACATATTTTATCCCACTTTCTAAAGTGCATGCAATTTGGCTCTTTACTAAACCTGCAAAAAAATAGGACCACTCATTCTTCAAATCCCTAGGGGAGAAAAAAAAAAACCCATGATATTTTGTGAGGGGGAAAATCAATCTTTTATTAACTAAGTAGATGCAAGCGTGAGCCTTTTAACTGCACAAAGAGAGCAGAATCACAGATGCCAAGTATCAGAGGTACGAATCCAAGTCACTCTGAAAACATCGGGAACAAACATACTTATGCGTGCTCATTCCTCGGTGGGTGTTTACTCTTCGCACAGCCTTCGTTGGAGACTGCGAGGGAGGCCAAGGCATGTGCGGAGCCGCCCTTCTGCCCCACGCTGGCACAGGGTTTTGACAGAGGTAAGACAAACACAAACATCCGCTACACGGAAGGCGTGTAGACGCTAGCACGTTGTCATCAGACCGTGTTTGTGTCAGCGACCTGACACTGTGCACCCAAGTACCACCAGCGTGGCCTGGAAGGACGCACCGTGGTTGTCTCAGGCCTCCGGTGGGCAGGAACCGGGCACAGCCCAGTGATCGGCTAGTCCAGGGCCTCTCACCAGGCCGCGGTCCGGGAGCCGTCCAGGCCTGGGGTCTCACCTGATAGTCCACCTGGGGGGAGTCTGCCTCTCGGCTCCCGTACCTGGCCGCCGGCAGGAAGCCGTGCCTTTGGGCTGCTGGACAGAGGGGCGCGGGTTCTGGCTGGCCACTGGCCAGAGGCCACCCTCGGCTCCTGCCCACGTGGCTTTCCCAGTATAGCCACAAGCCCGCAGGACGCGAGTCTGCTGAGGAAACAGCAGAGCTCACCGCCTTGTCGTGGGGCTATGGAATGGGCATTCTCTGGAGATGGAGGCGTCCTACTCACTACCGTGTTTCCCTGAAAATAAGACATCCTCCGAAAATAAGACCTACTTATAGGTTTCCTTCTGAGTGAAATATAAGGCATCCCCCGAAAATAAGGCCCCCAGGCTCTGTCTCAGAATGAAAATTAATTTACCATAAACTGGTCGCTAGGGCCGCCCCGACTGGCGTCTAGCAACCAGTGACGTCACGTGGAGTCCTGATGTCGCTGCTGTGTGAATGGAGAGAAATCAGCGTGGAAACTTTGTGAAACCTAAACTGCAATAAGTTGTGACTTGGGTGAAGAATTCATGGGAGAAAATCATTGACAGTTGCATTGCAAATGCGCTGCGAGCAGGCTACCTTGACAAGAAGTACTCATTGGAAGACAGCGCTATTGCTAAACATGAGAGATTTGGTCCATTGATTCTGAAAGAAATAGAGTCACAAGAAATTCACCAGGAAATTCAGGAATTGGATTGTGATGATGATGTTCCAGAAGATGATGACATGATTGTCATTGAATAAATGAGTCAATTCTTGATACTGTAGGTTTCACAGTTTGTCTGGTTTGTGTTGACAACTACCATACTACCGTACCACATACAGGTAATACATTTCCTTTATTTTCATTTAACAATAAATGTGTACCGTAGTCTTCTTCATGGAAAAATAAGACATCCCCTGAAAATAAGACCTAGCGCATCTTTGGGAGCGAAAATTAATATAAGACACTGTCTTATTTTCGGGGAAACAGGGTAGCAACAAGCCCGCAGGACGAGTGTCTGCTGACGAGACAGAGCTCACCGCCTTGTCGTGGGGCCATGGAATGGGCATTCTCTGGAGATGGAGGCGTCCTACTCCCTAGAGGCGAGGCGCTGGCAGGGAGGAGGTCAACCGGGCATGACCGGCAGGAGGGTGGGGGCGTCAAAGCCTTCTGAGAACCTCCCTGCCGGCATTTAAAGGCGAAAAACAGCAAACAGGGTGCGTGTTAAAAAGCGGCATCCATTCCAGCTTGGTCAACATTGTCTCCTCATTACGTAAGCTGTTTAACTAACAGTGGGAGAAAAATTTAAAAATCGTAGTCATCTTTGCTGCCCCCTACTGGAAAAGCAAGGATCACAACTGCCCCTGAGGCACCCGCATGGGGATCCTCTGGGGAGGAGAATGGGGAGAGGATGGCACTTCCCGGGTGCTGCCCAGCCGGCTCCAGGGGTGCAGAAACCACAACTGTCTGTCGGGGTAGCTCAGCCACGGCGGCCCCCGGGG
Source organism: Vespertilio murinus (assembly GCA_963924515.1). Taxonomy (NCBI): domain Eukaryota; kingdom Metazoa; phylum Chordata; class Mammalia; order Chiroptera; family Vespertilionidae; genus Vespertilio; species Vespertilio murinus. The sequence goes on along the minus strand of OZ004709.1, from coordinate 1,635,831 downwards.
TGTGACTGTGCCCAGTGCCTGCCAGACAGAAGGGAACGGGAGTGCTTCCGTGCTTTGGTGGTAAACACGTGGCTGGAAAATGACAGCCGCTGAGACACCTCCCACACCACAGGGGGACAGAGTGCCCGCTCCTCACCCCGGAGCAGCGCCCCTAGGGACACAGGAGCGCCCCCTTTCCTGCCTTCAAAGGCTGCACAGGACGCGCCATCCCTCCCGCAGCCAGTGAGCCCGGGGAATGCACAATGCGGAGGGCTCGCGGTTCTTTGTCTGGCTCTGCCTTGAGTGTAAGTGAACAATGACACTGTTCCCTGTCGAGTCCTCCTCTGGCACTGGAATTTAAAAGCTGGCCTCTCCGGCCCATGGCGCTGCTTTCACGTGTTCGCTCGCACAGGCAGGAACGAGGCGGAGCTGAGGGTCAGGACAAGCCGCCCACGGGAACAAGATGACAGTGGCTGCAGCTCCTGCTCCCCTAAAGCCGTGGTCGGCAAACTCATGAGTCAGCAGAGACAAATATCAACAGCACGAGGATTGAAATTCCTTTTGAGAGCCAAGTGTTTTACACTTAAACTATACAGGTAGGTACATGGTTATTAACTTAATTAGGGTGCTCCCAAGCTGGCCTTTGCTAAAAACTCAAGGGGCCAAAGAGCCGCAGTTTGCCCACCACTGCCCTAAAGGAAAGTGCCAAGGCCGCGTTTGCTTCTCCACTTCCGCTTCCACTCCCAGGGGAGGAGGGGGGGGTCTGCGGGGCACACGTCTGCGGGAGACAAAAGCTCCACTGCTGTGACGTCGCCTTGAACTACAAGAGTCAGTTTGCCACTGGAGCCTCTTCCCCGGGGACGAAGGAGAAACTCTCTGTGGGCTCCCGTTCCTCTACCACAGTGTTTCTCGAACTTCTCTCGTGATGAGAATCACCTGGTGGAGTTGTCAAAATACAGATTCCTGAATCCCAACTAAGAAGTGCTACACTAGAATTTTTGGGAACATATAGGTAAAATTGTATACTTAACTAGTACTCTAAGTTTAGTTAACATATAGGTAAAATTGTATACTTAACTAGTGCTCTGAGTCATCATTGACAGAGGTGACTCCAACAGCTTCCTGTCTAAATGCGAGGGTCACAAGGACTGGCGAGGCATCCAAGAACAAAATGGCCAGGGCCGACCTAAGCCGATGGCCGGGGGAGAGGAGGGGCCACGGAGAGCTTTAGGGAACAGGACTCGGCAGTGACACCACGTGCCCGGACTTTCTGGGCCGAGCCACACGGCGAACGGGTGGTGATGATGCGTTAACTAGAGAAATGCGTGTCTGAGGGCGCTGGTGTCCCAGAAGAGGGTGACGTCCACCTGCGCACCTTTGAGGAGAACTCGGCAATTTTACCCACTGTCCCGTGTGATTGACCTTCAGGGACACCCCAAGACCGGGGCCTCAGCCGCCATCGCGGGGAGCGTGGCTGAGTGTCTGCTCAGTCCCCTGGCTGCCGGGACTCCTGCTTATGTTTTAGGTTCGAATGGTCACCTTTTCTCCACCAGAGCCCAGAGGAGCCCAAAGGAAGCTCGTCCTCTACTGCCTCCTGGGGAGCCACCTGCCATCCAGCCGACCCCAGAGGCTCAGGACCCGGGCTCCTCTGATGCTCCTCCGGAGAGAGGTCTTGGACTCGCTATGACCCCGACCCAGAGGACAAGCAGGGGGCCTACCAGGGTCCCAGCTGGGCCCTCGCTATTCCCACAGCAGGACCAGGGCTCTGGCCGGGAAGCAGAGTGGGGGTTAGGGGACGCTGCGCCCAAATCTTCATTTACTCTGCGAAGACTCTCTCTCTAGGAAAACCATGAGGACTTCAGTGCTAGAAAGCGAGTTATCTGCTCCCCAAACGGCACGCTCCTTGAACATCCTGTGGCCGTGCTGTGCTTTCAGCTCTTGGTAAAGCTTTCAGCTCATTGTAAATGCTTACAATGTTGTCAGAGAGGGCGGCGCTCAGGCCTCGCTGCGCTGACCGTCTGCTCCCTCGCTAGTGGCCAGCTCCCCTGGACACTGCGGTGCTGTGGACGGCAGAGGTGAACAAACAGCTCGGTGGTGGAGGGGGGGCGGCCATGAGTTACACCAGCCCCGGCCAATGGCCTTGGAAGCGCTCCAGGCCGCTGCCCTGGTCTGGACTTGTCCTGAGGGCCATTTCCACTTGGGGACTTGAGGTTCTGGAATTCCTTCCTCTTCCTGGTTCCACAAAACCTTAATGCATTGACCTGCAGGGCACAGTGTGCGACAGCGGTCACACGTGGCGCCCCCTGGGCCTGTGCGGAATGCTGGAGAGTGACACGCCGTGTCTCCTGTGCTCCTAGGTGCTCCCCTCCAGAGCACCCCGCCAGGCCCCCCGCGAAGGGGGCCTCTCTGCACCCCCGGGACACAACCGTGTGGCGCCTGTGTCAGCGCGGCTCTCCGGCCCTCCCCTCCGGTGCGCAGAGCTGTGGGCAAGCAGCCAGGAACCCCCTCCTCCTGAGCAGGGGGAAGAGGAGAAAGCTGACTGAACAGCAAAACTCTGTGCGTGGCGTGGAGGATTCAGCCCTGCGAGCGTGTGCCAGAGTTCCTCAGCCACGCCAAGCTCTGAGCACCCCGAATAGCTCGTGTTCCCGTGGACGGAAAAGAGACACAAACAAGCTTTGGGACCAAGAAAGGGGACAGCGGTGCTGACAAAGCTCCCACTGTGCGTTCTCCAGCCAACAACTGGCAGCCAGGCGCCGTGGCAGGTCCCGGCGACGGAGGAAGGAGGCTGAAGGGGCACATCCCCACCCCAAACGAGGGGTCCCCCGGGTCACCCTGAGCACTGCTGTTCCCCGGCCCCCTGTTCCCTGCTCCTGGCATACTGGGAGATGTCCGTGGGGTCCCGAGGGAGGAGGCTGGGGCAGAGCTATGGCCCCACCGTCAGCTGAAGAGGAAGGAGGGAGCTTGCACAGGGGCTGCTGGAACCAGCTCCCCTCCCTTTGAAAAAAATCCATCTCTCTCCTCAAATGAGACACACAGGATTTTTAGTGAATCCAGATCACAAGGGGAAACAATTCCCGTCTGCTTATAGGACATGTAGACCTGCCCAGGAGTTATGGTCAATGGGGATCTCAGTTTCCTGTGGGATGGAGGCGCAGAGCTCACCATGGTGTAGTAGACCCGTGGTCGGCAAACTGCGGCTCTTGAGCCACAGGCGGCTCTTTGGCCCCTTGAGTGTGGCTCTTCCACAAAACACCCCGGCCTGGGCGAGTCTATTTTGAAGAAGTGGCGTTAAAAGAAGTTTAAGTTTTTAAAAAAATTGGCTCTCAAAGGAAATCTCCATCGTTGTCCTGTTGGTATTTGGCAGCCAAAAATCTGTGTATAACGTTTTACTCCCCCCGAAACTGAGTAGCCTACTGTTGACTGGAAACCTTACCAATGACATGAACAGTCCATCAACACATACTGTGCATGTTATCTCCATCCCATACCGTATTCTCATAATAAAGTAAGCTAGAGGGAAAATGCTACTAAGAAAACGATAAGAAAGAGAGGGAGGGTGGGAGACAAGGAAGGAGGAAGGGAAAGAAGGATTTTAAAGAAAACAGTAAAGATGTTGATTATTTACAGATTTTGTCTGGTCAAATGGTCATTTTAAAATTTTAAGGGCAGCCGCTAAAAAAAAAAAAATTCAAACCAAATGTGTAAGGGAGGATAAAGGGAAGAAAGGTGGCAAAAAGAAGCAGAGAAAAAGCAGGAAGCACAGAAGGAGACTGTAGAAGTCGATTTAAGACATGATCGATCCCAATCAATGTAGACGGAACACACTCGCCAGTTAAAAGGCAGAACCTCTCAGATCAGATGGTTTCCATTCTCAAGAAACACTGGGGGCTGTAGAACAAGATCCATGACGTCACAGGGAAAACACAGACTTAAAAAATGCAAGCTACGGCTGAAACCGGTTTGGCTCAGTGGTAGAGCGTCGGTCTGTGGACTGAAAGGTCCCGGGTTCGATTCCAGTCAAGGGCATGTACCTTGGTTGCGGGCACATCCCCGGTGGGGGATGTGCAGGAGGCAGCTGATCGATGTTTCTCTCTCATCGACATTTCTAGCTCTCTATCTCTCTCCCTTCCTCTCTGTAAAAAATCAATAAAATATATTTTTTTTAAATGCAAGATAGGGGGCATCCTGCAGGAAGCGCACTCTTAAAACAAGTCAACAGCTGAAAAGAAAGGGGAGCTGACCCGTCTTAAAGAAACGTCAGACACAACCACCCCTTACTTACTCCAACCTCGCTCAGGCCCAGACACAGGTGGCCGGCAGCAGGGAAGCATGGGAACTTGGAGGCAGGGAATGGCATATGGGGAATTATATTAATTGTGCTGGATGTGATGATGGTCTTTTGCTCCATAAAAAAGAAAACGTTCATAGTTTTTAGGAACGCATGCCAAGTACAGAGATAGAAGGACAGGATACCTGGGAAGGGCTTTAACATTCTTCTGCAAAGAAAACAGAGAGAAGAGACATTTCTAAAGACTTTGAGGGAGCAGGGGCAATACGTTACCAATAAGTGATGAGGCTGGTTATGGGCGTATGAAGGCTGATGGCCCTATATTCCCCATTGCACTCTGTCCCCTGCTAATGAATACGTTTTTTAAAGATTTTAGTCCAACTGTAAGAGTTGTTCTCAAAAAGTCATTTCTAGAAGACAGCAAAAACACTTTAAATAAAATGATAGAATGTGATATTATTCTATACCCACCCAAGAGAGTTAGAAAAACTATATTCATATCAGGCAACTACATCCTAAAGCAAAAAAAATAAACAAACAAACAAACAAACAAATAAATAAAAATGGGGGAAGCATCAAGGAGGCAATGACATAACAAGAGAACTCATCTGTGGTAGAAGTCCTGGCCTGCAATCATCTCATCACATCCCCCCAAAACACTGCATCCACAGAAGAAACAAACACGAGGCGCTGGGCATGGGCGGGCGTGGCAGGAAGTGTTAGCGCACTGTCCTTGGTTGAATGGGGACCCCAGAGACACGCCCTCGTCCTGCCCAGGATTTGAGGTGTGGCCTCATTAGCAAGAAGGATCCTGGCAGACGTTGGTCATTAAAAATCTCGAGGGGAGAGCGCCCCGGGCTCCCCGTGGCCCTGTCTCCAAGGACAAGGTTCTCACGGGAGACAGGGGAGGAGAAGACACAGCAAGGCCATCTGAGCAGAGGCCACCACCAGCCCCTGGAGCCGAAAGCAGTGAGGAAGTTCTCCCAGAGCTTTGGGGGTACATATGGCCCCTCCATCACCTTCATTTAGACTTCTGGCCTCCGGGATGATAAGGGAATGCATGTCTGTTGTCTTAAGGCGCCACATCTGTGGGGATTTGTTGTGGCAGCTCTATAAAACCAATACATAGCTAGAATCTGTGTGGCTCAGTGGATAGAGCATCGGCCTGTGCACTGAAAGGTCCAAGGTTCGATTCCGGTCAAGGGCATGGACCTGGGTTGCAGGCACATCCCCAGTGGGGGGTGTGCAGGAGGCAGCTGATCGATGTCTCTCTTTCATCGATGTTTCTGACTCTCTATCCCTCTCTCTTCCTCTCTTTGAAAAATCAATAAAATATATTTTTAAAAATAAATAGATAGATAGATAGATAGATAGATGATAGATAGATAGATAAAGGCTGTGGCGTCACAGGTAAGGAAAATGACAACCATTTCCGACAGAACCGAGGAAGAGCCCGGAGCTCAGGAGCCGGACTCTGTTCCTTACAGTATGGCACTTCTCACCACGTCTTCCACCACCCCGGAGCCTGCAGAGGCGCTGTGTTCCTGGGCCTGCGAATTTGTTTGGATACCGCCCAGCGCCCACAGCGCCTACGGCATTCCCCCAGGCTGGAAGCAGTGACGAACTCGGCGTCACGGAGGCACTGTGTTCCCCAGGGAGGGCGAGTCCTACCCCCAGGACCTCAGAGCGCTACTCGTGTGGGAAGAGGGCGTTTTCAGAGATACGTTCAAATGGAGCCAGAGAGCGGCCCAACCCACGATGGCCGTGTCCCTCCAAGAAGGGGAAGTTGGGCCGGGCCGGCGCGGCTCGGTGGTTGAGCATCGACCTATGAACCAGGAGGTCAGGGTTCAGTTCCCAGTCAGGGCACATGCCGGGTTGTGGGCTCCACCTCGCACCCTCCCCAACTCGCCCCGGGTGGGGTGTGCAAGGGGCAGCCAATCAGTTATTCTCTCTCATCATTCATGTTTCCGTCTCGCTCTCCTGTTCCTTCCTCTCTGACATCAATAAAGATTTATCTTTTATAAAAGGAGAAGGGGAAGTTTAGACACAGACACACACGGGGAGGAGGAGAAGTGGAGAAACTGAGGCAGGAGATGGCCCGGGACGGAGCGCTGGGGCTCGTGCGGCGGCAGACCCCGAGGCTCCCAGAGCGGGCGGGCGGGTCCTCCCGGAGCCCAGGGAGCGGGACCTCCGGCTCGGCCCTCCGGCTCCGGAGCCGAGAGGCGCTGCAGTCGGTTGTCGTAAGCTGCCAGCTTTGGGTACCTGTCGCGGCAGCGCTAGGAAACACGGATACATACATACATACGTGTCAGTGTTTTCATGTCACTTTCAAACTCTGTTCTCGCAGTGACTCTGGGCTCGGTCTGTCAGCAGTGTTCTCTGCTCGGAGCTGGCCTGCAGTGGTTCCCCCCGCGCCACTGCTGCCGGCCGTGTGGCTCAAGGGTTGAACACCAATCTAGGAGCCAGGAGGTCAGGGTTCGATTCCCGGTCAGGGCACATGCCGGGGTGTGGGCTGGATCCCCTGTGTGAGGCCTGCAGGAGGCAGCTGATCAATGGTTCCCTCTCATCATGGATTTTCTATTTCTCTCTCCCACCCCCTTCCTCTCTGCAGTCAATAAAAATATATTTTAAAAAAGAGAAGAAGATGCCATCGCTGGACCAGCAGACCAGCATCCGTGGGAGCTGTTAGAAATACAAACCCCTTGCTGAAACCGGTTTGGCTCAGTGGTAGAGCGTCGGTCTGCGGACTGAAAGGTCCCGGGTTCAATTCCAGTCAAGGGCATGTACCTTGGTTGCGGGCACATCCCTGGTGGGGGGTGTGCAAGAGGCAGCTGGTCGATGTTTCTCTCTCATCGACATTTCTAGCTCTCTATCTCTCTCCCTTTCTCTCTGTAAAATATCAATAAAATATATATTTTAAAAAAAGAAATGCAAACCCCACCCCCCCCCCACCCCCCAGATCTACAAAACCCCGAAACCCCTTGAGCAGGCTCCCAGAGGATTCTGGGTCGAGAGCCACCGCTCGCTCTACTGCCACGTCGGCCAGCCTCACTCCGCCCTGAACCCTATTCTGTTCCCATACTCAGGGCGGCTAGACATTCGCTCTCTTCTTCGGAAACACCACAGCAATAAAAGTATGCTACAGTTTTCTTAGTATGGCCCCCAACTAGATCTGCAAAGACCCGAGAGCATGTCTCTGGAAGGGCCTTCCATCCTGCAAAGGTCAAAACTGGCAAACAAAGGAAGGGGGGGGATTTTTAAAACGTTCCCCTACTCCTGGCCCTGGCCTCTGACTCCCAGGCGCCCCGTGCCGGCACCTTCACAGACAGCGGCTCCCCCCAAACTCACTACCCCTCCCCCAGGCCCACCGATCCTTCCCCACCCCACAATACTCCGTCCGGATCCGAAACCCGCCTCCTCTCTCTCCCACCAACTACACGTCCCTTCACCCAGAAGATTGATCTCAACTAAGTCGTTGGAAGAAACGATTGATTGACGTACATTAAAATTTTAATGACTAATCACCTTCCCTTTTTAATTAGCCCGGGGTGCGTGGCTTTATGCTTAAGGTGATTTTTTTCACCCAAAAGTACTCTATGCGGGCCGGTTTGAAGCATCGTGCGGAAATAAAGGTCTGTTCCTGTTCCTCTCTGAGGGTGGGCCTGCGGACTGGATGGCCAGTGCCCTTTAAGTGACACGTTCGCGGAACGCTCGGCTCCCGCGGCCAGCTCTGCCTGGCACTCCCGCCCGTGCCCGGGCCCGGCCTGCCAGCTCACTGACCTTGAGGAGGTGGCAGAGGGCCTGGCCGGCTGCTTTTGCCGCGTTCCGCATCGGGTGGATTCGGGGGGTATTTCGTTTTCTTAACCGGAAATGTAACTGCCGGTTTGAATCTAATTGAAGTGTTTTGCACGCACACCCCGAGACCCTGGGGCTGGGGTGTGTTTTTAATAAATCAAACAAATAAATCCCAAGCTTTGTACGGACGGAAATGCCCTCTCGCCTTTCACGGTGGCCCCCTACGTGCGTGCGCTCAGAAAGGCAGGAATAACGCCTCCTTCGCGGCAAATCAGCCCGATGGAGGTGGCGGGGGGCGGGCGCCCGAGTTTAGAAGGAGAATGAACTTCGCGGCATAAATGGTCCTGGAAATTGGCCTCCGGTTCTCAGCTGACAGAGATTACTCCGGGCCTCAGGCTATGGCGGGGAGAGAAGGAGGGGAAATTAATGTTTAATGAGCGCTGTGCAGGTGTTTTATTTCCATTGTAAACCAGCGGGTTCGGGAACGACAGCCAATCGGGTGTCGCCCCCTGAGGAGCAGCCCCGGCTCCCGGTCAAGCTCCGGGACTGACTTACCAGCACGTCGGCCCGCGGCCGGGATCGGCCAAGGTTACATCACGATTGGATTCATTCCCAAACGCAGGCCTGGCCCTCAGTCCGAGAGGAAGCCAGGCATCAGAGACGTGGTACCTAAGCCGTCTCTGAGGTCGGATGTTGTTTTAAGTGATCGGGAAAGCTGGTTGTCACTGGGGTGCCCGGGGGAAGACAGGTCTCAGGGTCTATTTCACTGAGCAGCTCAAAAATGCCATGAAGCAAGAATCCAGCCTCTCTCCGTCCCTCTGCCCTGCCTTCTGCGGAACAGGCCACGCCAACCCAAGTCTTTACCTGTGGCAAAGGCCCCAGGAGTGCCAGGCTTCCCAGTGCGAGGCCACAGTAGCCGGCTGGGAGTCTTTTCTTTTAAAAAAATATATATATATTTTATTGATTTTTTTATAGAGAGGAAGGGAGAGGGATGGAGAGTTAGAAATATCCATCAGCTGCCTCCTGCACACCCCCCGCCGGGGATGTGCCCGCAGCCAAGGTACATGCCCTTGACCGGAATCGAACCCGGAACCCTTCAGTCCGCAGGCCGACGCTCTCGCCACGGAGCCAAGCCAGTTTCGGCGACAAGGTCTTTTCTGACGCCTCTCTCTGTGGAGGGAGGAAACGTTTTCCCCAGAATTCCCTGACAAAACACTCCTTTATTTCATTGGCTCATTCACGTGACATTCATGGAGGACCTCCTACATCGTGGGCACGTGGGCTTCATCAGAAACCAACCCTTTCTGCCCTCACGGAGCGTGGGTGCCAGCAGAAGCTCACTTTTTAGTGTCTCCTGAGTGTCAGCTGACTGTCCTATGAGTGTCAGCTCTTCGGTCCTGGTGACCTCACTTCTCCTTCGCCCCCAGCCTTGGGCGTGGCGGCTGCCTTCATCCTCTCCTGAGCTCTGGTTACCTGAGGCCCTTTTTGCTCTGAACAGCTGTGCACCCAATCCCCCGAATTAAACTCCTCTCTGCTTGAAACACAAGTGCGTACCTCCTTTCTTTAATATATATATATATATATATATATATATATATATATATATATATATATGATGTTTTTACTGTTTTTGGAGAGAGGAAGGGAGAGGGAGACAGATATAAAAACATCCATGATGAGAGAGAATCATGATCGGCTGCCTCCTGCACACCCCCCACTGTGGATCAAGCCCCCAACCCGGGCGTGTGCCCTGACCAGGAATTGAACTGTGACCTCCTGGTTTATGGGTCACTGCTAAACCACTGGGCCACACTGGCTGGGCAGGTACCTCCTTTCTAGACAGGAGCCTAACTAATGCAGGATAAAAACCTGGACAAAGATCTTGCGGCTCCTGGGGAAAGTCGAGAAGGCGACAGCGAATTCTATGCAGGCACCCAAGCACGGTCTACAATCACTGATTATTTTTCACCAGCAGGGAGACTTCTGAGCAAAAAAGCTATACGTTAACAACACAAATAGGCTTTCTTTTTTATTTCAGTAAAGGCGGTACACGTCGGCATAAATGGTGAATTGATTTCCAAGCACCTGTCTGCATAGGTTGATTTGAGTTGAATAGAAGGACACCTTCTAGATGTTTCCTGAATGGGCATCTAGAAGCAGAGCAGGTACCAGAAGAGGAGAGGAAAGGGAAGAAATTATAGGAAGAGAGCATGGTGATGCCACCTTGGCTCAGTCACATGGTCTAGGTCTGTGCTCCATGGACCCCCACGGGGGACACTCAGGGCTACTTAAAACCCAGGTGACAACCGGATGGAGAACTCTCTGGCTCCATGGAACTCAGCAAGCCCTGGCTCAGCCAATCCTTTCTTGGGTCTTTCTCTAATTGAACTTGCATTCCATCCATCCACCAAATCTGCTCTGTGAAGGTCACACATGACCCCCATGTTGCCAAGTCCATTGCTCAAATGTCTGTTCTCATCTTACTCCAGCGTCAACACTGCTAATATTTTGCATTATTTTCCAAAAGCTTGCATTTAAGAGACACTCAGCTGCTCTGAATGAATGCCAAATAGCTACAGGAAAGCGGATCCATCCAATTATTCAACTAATGAGAATAATGAGAACAATAATAGCCGGCATTGTTGAGCATTTGCCATGTGCCAGACACTACTCTAAGCGCCGTCTGTGGGTTAATCCTCGCCGCGGTCGGGGAGACGAATGCTATCAGCATCTTCCACTTCACAGGTGAGGTCTCGCAGGGGCAGAGAGGTTGAGTCACTCCCTAATGAGCAGAGCCAGGCGGTCTCCATTTGATGCGTCTCAAATGCATCCAATTCGCTATCCGAATGTTTTAAATTGTCACCCAGGTGCGCTTTGGTAAATCTATATCAGAAGGCTGGAGAACTGAGCTCAAGGAGGTGTGGTTTGGGAGAAGTCTCCACGCTACGCTTCCTTCTCCACATCCCTGGCCTCGCACAGGCCATGGCTGGCCACGGTGTGTCCCCGGGGCCCCGCCAGGAAGGGCATGCGGGCCGGCAGGCAGGAGGCCTGTGGGTGGCCACCAATGTCCAGGAAGCCCAGGGTTCCCAGAGCAGAGAAGGAACGCCCGGGAGAGGATGATGCTCTCTCATCAGAGGCCAACAGAGAAATCTTTGGAGGGCCCTAGGCACACAGAGATTACTGTATTTGCCGGCGTATGAGACGATTTTTTGGCCCTGAAAAATATGCCTCCAAGTGGGGGGTAGTCTTATACGGCGAGTATATAACAAACTCTGTATTTTGAGTGGAAATGTTAGGGGGTCGTCTTATACGCCCAGTCGTCTTATACACCGGCAAATACGGTATTTTCAGGGCCAAAAAATCGTCTTATACGCCGGCAAATACGGTAGTTGGGGCTCAGGGGTAGAACTCTTGTACTTGGAAAAGAAGCCGGGGAAACAAAGCGAGACCGGAGCCCCAAAGAAAAAGACTTTCTGGCAGATTATAAATACTGAGGATCGGGAGCGGCCGACAAAACACAAAACCAGCGACTCCGGGGAGGCAGGAAACCTCTCTGTCCCACACGCCGTCATGCCCTGCGCAACCTGGACACCATCCATACGGTCACTGAGCCCAGTTACCCACGCTCAAGCCAAAGGCCTGGCACTAACAGCATGTTCAAGGTCATACCTAGTGGACAGTGGGCACCCACATGGCAAGAGGTGCTGTGCCGTCTCCCCACACGGAGTCTATCACTGCTGGGCCCCGAGCCATTGACCTTCACCAGCCTGCGGACAGATGAGTGGCAATGAGCCCAAACCCATCCAGTACGAATATGAGCACCCACAGGAGGGCTCAGGACTAGCTTGCGGTTAGGTCAGCAGTTGGGTTTGCAGCGGCAGAGAGTGAAGGGATACGAGAAATTTTCTTTTCTCTTTCCTACCATGAGTACTGCTCGTGTTTCTAAATTTCCACGTCACGGCTCATTTGAGTCATACTTCTATCAGAAGGCTGACTGCGTGACGGCGCGCTCCTGGGGCCTGATAAAGCCGATGGGGCAGCCGATGGTGTTCCAATAACCTTCGCCATGGAATCAATTAAGATCAGAAGCAGATTATTTCTGAAATCCTTTTTTTTCCCCCCTTTGTAAATACCCTTTATTTACCGATTTCAACCTGGCTAAAATGTTATTTGGACTTTTTTTTTTTTTAACCCCTATTGGAATTCTGCATGCAAATGACTAAATATTAGAACTAAATGGGAATCAATGCTCAAAACCAACTCTACCAGTGGAAAGGGGATTCGTTCGCAGGAGCACAGACGCACCTTCGTTTTTATTAATTTGTTTATTTCCTCCTGTCCAAGAATGCAGACTTGTGCCCACGTTATGAATTCATTACAACGCCACTTGCCAGGGCTCCTAAAATGGACTTTGTCTCCTTGCTGTGGTGGTGTACTTCCCTTTCCTGTAGTTTTATCTCTGTCTCAGTTGCCAAAACTACAATTTCATAAGGCCCTGCATCAGCACCAAGTTCGTGTTACCCAAACGATGGCATTTAGAGCAAGCTGTCCTTGCTCATATTCCATTCTAACACTTCTCCCTCAGCAAAACCTTCCATCATGAAGAATGACAGAGGGAAAACAGATCAAAGAGGCTCAGTAAAAACCCTGCAGTCCTAAATTTGAATTGGAAGCAACAGAATAAACAACACCAACAAAGAGACGGAGAAGATCATGAGACAATTAGAAATAGGAGCACCGACTGGATATTTGATAATATGAAGAAATCAGTGCTGAATTTCTTAGGTTTAATGATGATACGGTGGCTATATTTTTTAAAATAGTCTTCATCTCTTAGGAAACCATACAGAAATATTTTTAAATGAGGCGACAGGATATCTGAGATGTTCAGACATCTGCAGAAGGGAAGGAAGTGTCGTTGAATTTGGAGGATGGGATGGGAATGGTCTGGCTGGGAACGTTTGAAGTAGTTAGTGCCAGATAAATCGCTAGATCACCAGGCTGAATTAGCCTTGTAGCTGAACTGTTTTTCTCAAAAAAAAAAAAAAAAAAAAAAAAAACACCTCTCTTCTCTTGTTTACGCAGTTCTCTTGCTTTTAAATGTACTATCATGGGATTTTCTTCCACAAATTTGTACCCTCCTCCTCCATTCACGGGGAGAAGAATCAAACTGAGGAGGCCAAGTGAGACAGCAATTCAAAGGAAGTGGCTCAGACGTGTCATTTCAGGAGCGGAATGCGTAGTAAAACACCGGATTGTTGTTTTTTTTTATTTTCTAAGGAACATGCTTTTATTACGGCTCTCCAGTCCTGGGAAACCCCGCCCACCCTCTCACCAAGGACCGCCCCAAGGGTTCCGCGCCCCTGGGGAGCGTGGGTGCCGCCATCTCCGGGGCACCGGCGGGCTGTCAGGTGCCCTTCGGTGCTCCTCCGGGCACCCCCCCCCCACAACCCCTTCGAGGTGCCGCCAGGTTGGCATTCACTCAGAGGCAAACTGAAGAGTCAGTTTCTGAGGACGAATTCTGGGTGGACATAATAACCACAGAAATTATTTCCAGTTTCCATTATTTCCACGCGTATAAAGAAACTAACGTTGAGAAAGGTTACCCAGTTTTTTTTTCCAAACTCTCTAATAGCGTGTGAGACACAGAGGCGGGATTCGAACCCAGGTCACACCCAGGCTATGGCAGGCCGGCTTCCGGCTGCCATGTCGCCGGGAAGGACACACATTCCTGTTTCCTCTCTACAGCCCAGACCACAGAGGCTCCGGGAACTCGGCCCTTCTGGGAATCCTGCTGCGCTGCACTGCTTGGCTCTCCTTCCATAAAGACCGTTTCACGGCTCTTCCTGCTCAAATGTACAGCAATCCCATCCCCTCTCCCTCCCCCTCCCCTTTCCCTCCCCCTTCCCCTCCCCCTCTCATAATTGCCGACTCTGCCTCCCGCTTCTTGTCCGAAGGGACTTCCATCGTCTTCCTCCAACAGTGCCGGCAGCCCGCCCACTCCTCTGTCAGCGCTCCCAGCCTCCCCCGGGGCTCAGAGAACAGGTACACCTGCTGCACATGGTGCGCTGAGCACAGTCTCCCCTTCGCCCTCTCCTTCGGGAGGTGTTGTGATAGTCACCGCTTCTCCCCTGCATCTCAGACACCCTCCGCTAGGGCAGCCCATCACAGCAAAACACGCTTGGTTAGTCATCCTCTCTCTCTACATACAAGAGCCTACGGGACCCGCTGACCCGCTGACCAACCGATAGCTATGACGCGCAATGACCACCAGGGGGCAGGCGCTCAATGCACAGGCATGGAAACATGGAACAGACGGATGAATCTCGGAGGGAAGAGGGGAGGAGGGAGGGCAGGAAGAGATCAACAAAGACCTTGTATGCACACTAAGGACCCTCGGCCTGGCCGGTGGGGATCGGGCTGAAACTGGCTCTCTGACGTCCCCTGAGGGCTTCTGGACTGCGAGCGGGCACAGGCTGGGCCTCTAGTGATAAATACAGGAAGAACACTGCCCTTACCACACGTTCTCCTCCAGCCCCTGCTCCCTTGCTCAGCTCTCCTTCATAGCAAACGTCTCAAAAGAGTGGACTCCAGTGATGTCCTCCTGTGTCTCCCCCTCCTTTTCTCTCCTCCACCCACTACACTGGGGCGTCCATGCCCATCAGAGAAGTCGCTGTTCTCAGTCTCTAATGCTCTCCTCTCCATCTTTCCAAATGTAGCGCATGATTCTTAACCAACGTCCTCAATCGCTCAGTAACCCTCCTCCTGGGAGCACTCTTCTCTGAACCGCCTAGATTCCAAACTCCCCCGCACCGAGGCAGGGGGGAGGCGGGCGTGCTCAAGGAGCAGCAGGAGAGTCGGTGTGGCTGGAAGAGTGAACTGAGCGACTGGAGGGCAAGATGGCATAAGGCTGGAATGTGAGGGGGACTCGGCATCGTGGAGAACCTTCGGGTGAGGGGAGGGAGTTTGGGAGACTTTGGGGGGATTTTAAGCAGGTGACAGACAGACATGCCCTCCACTTACGCTTTTGCAGGTCCCCCTGGCTGTTCGTGGGAAGTGGACTGTGCGGGCCGGGGTGTGGGCTCGTGGACAACAGGTAGGAACTTCTTACTAAGCTCCACGTAAGTGCCTGTTGGTTTGAACTAAGTTGGGAAGAAGAAAGGAAGGCACCCGTGAGCCGAAATGTCTGGAGGACAGAAATAGAACCAAAGAGGAAAGGCCCAGGAGCAGACAGAGAGCCGAGGAATCGGTGAGGGGACAAGGCCGCCCACGGCGTTTGGCCCGGTTTTCCACAAACCCAAGAAATTGTCAAGCACAGCTCCCCCGCCTGGCCGGTGGGGCTCAGTGGTTGAGCACGGACCTATGAACTAGGAGGTCGGGGTTCCCAGTCAAGGGCACATTCCTGGGTTGCAGGCTCCGTCCCCAGTAGGGCTCATGCAGGAGGCAGCCGATTGGTAATTCGCTCTCATCACCGATGCTTCTATCCCTCTCTCGCTCTCCCTTCCTCTCTGAAGTCAATAAAAATATACTTTTTAATTAAAAGAACAAACACAGCTCCCTGTGCGATGAGCCCACGGAACACATTTGCTCCCACGGATGGTGAACAGGCAGCCTCTTCACTCCTGCGATTCCTACCCGGCGCTCGGCAGTAGAGAGACTTTGACTCTTTACCTTCCATGGTGTCTGCCATGTCACATTACTCCTGGGGTCCTGACACAACACTCTAGACCAGCCGTGGGCAAACTTTTTGACTCCAGGGCCACCATGGGTTCTTACACTGGACCGGAGGGCCAGAACAAAAGCAACCTGACCATGCTGGCACTCTCCTCTTGGGCTGCTGGTGAAGGAGCGGAGGGGAGAGCAAGAGAACCCTCCGCTCCTTCGGCTCCGTGGGCCGGACAGAACAGCCGAACGGGCCGGATCCGGCCCGAGGGCCGTAGTTTGCCCACGGCTGCTCTAGACACATGATGCGTTAGGACCTGACACGGGGTTACCCAGAGCCTCATTGGAGGGAGCGGGACAGGCACGCGCAAGGACCCCCACTTTGTCCACCCTGCCCCCCTCCACATCTTCACGCCTTCATTAGTCTCTTGATGTTTTTGTGGTTGTCATTAGGGGCTCCGAGTTTTATGTCCTGGTCAAGTTCCCAATGACAGCTCTCGGGGCGGAAGTGATCAAGGAGGGCTGCTTCCCTCCCCGCGGGGACAGGCAGGCAGTCCCGGGGAATTGATCGCGTCGCAGAAGCTCACCTGATCCTAAGGACGATACTGCCTCTCTGCTCCCGGGCAGGGCAGAAACAAGTGGGAAATAATTGCCAGTCCGCCCCGGAGGGAAGCTCGTTGCCTTCCCCCAGTCTGATGATCAATCTAAGCCAGGGACTAAACCACTGCTATAAAGAACACCATCCCACATACACACCCACCGCGGCCACGCGGCTGCATCGGGGTCCTTCTGTCGGGGTGTTTGTGTTTCCCTGTGGATGGAAGACCATTTCCGCAAGAGCAGCAAGGACCTCTCAACACAGGAACAATGACCCCGCAGAACACGCCATGCGCATGCTCAGAGAACCCTAGCAGAGCCCTCTGAGACCATGTGTGATTACCATCTCCCCGCTTAAACATGAAGAAAACACACGTGGCCCATGTGCGGTGCTGCCCCTGCTCGGAGCCACGTGGGCTCGCTCTTCAGGAAACAGGCCACGCGTGGCTTCCTCAGTCATCCGCGTGTAGAAAGTCTCCCGAAAGGGGGGTCCGTCTCTGGAAGTGGGGGTCCAGCCCCGGTGTGACTCGCAGAGGCTGCCGGTGCCGAGGGACAGGAGTCTGCCTTCCTGCACATTTAACTTCCAAACGCAGCCCGGCTGTCTGTCCTGGCCCTGTGAATGGCCAGGGGAGGCGCTCCGGGGGCGGCCGCTCTGTGAGTTAGTGACGCGCCCGCAGGGCTCGTTGTGGCTCCGCAGCGGCGCTGTCCTGTGGAGGTCCGGACCGATGAGGGCGGTGCTCCTGCTCACTGTGCGACCGGCCACCGGGCACCGACCTGCGTGTTGTTCTGCATGTGTTCCATTTGTCCTTTTCCCTCTCGGGCCTCTGCTCTCTCCCCGCGCCCTCCCAAGGCCAGGGGTCCCCAGTCCCCGCGCTTCCTCCTGCAGAGTCCCCTCCACGCCATGTGCCTTTACGCATCCCACCGGGGTATTTCCAACAAGCCAACGGCCTGACCGCCGTGCGAGAGAGCGAGCCCTTAGGGAAGAGAGGCTCCGAGTCCCAGCACACAAGCAGGACCGAATCCCAGAGCTGGGTTTCCTGGGCTCCAGGGTGTCTTCGTAGTTGGGAGGAGATTCCGCAAACAACAAACGTACAAGGGGCTCTGAGAGGGCTCCACGAGAAGACTGACAAAGGACCCAGGAGACAAACACCCCTTCTCATCCCGGACAGCATCTGGCTATGAGCAGCCGTGTGGACAGTGCTTCCCACCCACAAAACCGAGTCTGTTTCTTTATCTACATTCTACCCACTCATTACTTACCGGACGGGTCTCTGTTTTTCTTCCCGTCTCTTTCTGGATGTGCGTCAAAGGCCATGACACTGGGAAAATAGGAACTACGCTAAGAAACTGTGTGGTGTGCATGGTATATTGAGTTGCACCAGAAGGCTTCCTGGTCACGTCTCTTGGATAAGCCAGAGGTTACGTCTCCTTGGGTGTAGGGTGAGCTAAGATCTAGGGATGAGCGAAGCCATGTTAGCGCGTGCGCAGTGTGGGCTCAGGGAGAACCCCAGCGCAACGACGGATTCGCCGGTGTGGCTCAGTGGTGCCTGGTTCGATTCCTGGTCAGGGCACATGCCCGGGTGTAGGAGGTGTGCAGAAGGCAGCTGATCAATGTTTCTCTTTTATCGATGTTTCTATCTATCCCTCTCCCTCCCTCTCTCTCTAAAAGATCAATAAAAACATTTTTTTTAAATTGGGGTGAATTGTCAAAGTAGCAGAAAGATAGCCTCCAAGGGAAAAAAAAACTAAGCTCACGCATTTCCCCTAATGCTAATCAAATTCTAGATTTTTATAGGTTACAATAATAACCATTATTTCAATAACGACCTCCATTAAAAAGTTTTGGATTGGCCTGACAATCGCAAGTGTTTGTCCCTTGGTAGGCTTACAAAATAGCAAGGATACAGCGTCTAAGTGGGAGCGACCTAAAGTCCCATTTGCTCCCGCACCGTTGCCAGGCGTTACACGTCGACCCTGGAGAACCGAGAGGCACACACCTTGACTAATTGCGAAGAGGCACCGAGGAACCTGGGACAGATCAGCTGGGCACAGGAGGTACCCGTTCGGGAAGGTGGCAGAGCGGGCCTGGGCAGCTTCGGGAGACGGGGCAGCACGCGGTCCGCTCCTGCCCTCTGCGATGCTGAGCGTGGACGGCGAAGGAGCCGGGACGGTGCCTAATCCCGGGCGGCTGGCGGGCGTGGACAGTGTGGTGCGGCTAGCGGAGGCCAATTGGCGAGCTCCGCTGTGTGCGGTGGACCCGCAGGGGATGGTGGCATGTCCAGAGACTGATATGAGGAACACATGATTTCAAAGCACGAAGCATGCTGATGAAGTGGATGGGATTTTAACACGCGTGTCAGACTTGAACAGCGCGCGGGGCGCTTGCTGCCTTTGCGTGTCCCGCTCCGGGACAGGCTCACATGCCTTGTCCTCGGGGCTCCTGAGCTGGTCTGAGCCCGCCAGCAGCACGTGGCACTCACCTGTTCCAGTGGACAGACCCTGAGCGAGGACCCCCAGGAGACAGACTCAGGGTGGCTGGCTCACCCCATCCTTTGATGGAACCAAGGCACACACGCCCGGCGGAAGAGGGTGACCCACCGCGGCGAGGGCCTGGGCAGCTGCAGGCGGAGGAAGGGCTTGTAAGCAGACAGACACACGTCCACGGAGACCTGGTCCACAAGGACACGCCGCCCAGCCTTCCAACTCCCCACCGCTTGTCAGCAGTCCTGAGGCCCCTCGCTTCTGCCTTTGGGGCAGGGGGCCGGCACCCCCAGCAGGAGACAGAGCCTGTTCGGGAACTGCCCGCTGTCCCGGGCAGCGAGGTCAGCCCCTCAGCCGAAGGGGGGGGAGGGTGGGATGCAGCTGTGGCCAAGCTGTTTGCTCCCGGGCTGCAGTGCGACAGAGACGCACGTGACCGCCGAGTGATGCGGTGGCATTCCTCACGTCGTGCGCGGGTTTAAAGCCCAGCGAGACGGAGATATAGATGTCAGCTCGCCGCCCGTGGCCATCACGCGGCGGCACCTGTCCGCTCAGCGGGCCCGCAGCCTCCGGGGGAGGGACGCGCACGGGTCCCGCCCGCCCCGCTCCCGGGCGCCTCCCCGCCGTCTGCCCGCACTCGGGGAGCAGTCGGGGGAGACGGCTGCAATTGTCCGGCGCAGATGGTCGCCGCGCTCGCTCGCATCCACGCCGCGCGGCCAGCAGGGCGGGAGCTCACCAGCAGCCCCTCCCGTGCAGCTCGGCTGTCGGGCAAAGGGCTTAAGCCAAGGAGGGCCTGCTCGTGCCTCCCGGAGGCCCGCTTTGTGAGAGGGACAAATGTCACTTGCAAATGAGATGCACAAACCACTGGGCTTCTGGCTCCTGCCGCTGGGAGCGGATGCAGACGCTCACGTGCTCCCGCGCGAGCCCTCGGAGCGTGCGGACTGTCCGTGGGCCTGGCAGGCTGCTCCGCCCTGCTCGTGGTGCCGACCCTGGGGGCCTGGCAGGCTCGGCACTGCAGGACGGGGCCCTCGGCCCGCACTGAGCTGGGGCTCGGCACACCCCCCTTTTCCCGGCACAGAGTGAAGAAAGCGGCGGGAGACCCTGTGGCCACCGTGTAACGCGAGAAGGGCACTGAGGAGAACGGAAGCCCAATGGTTTGTGCATGGTGCTGAGAAGCGCATCTCATTTGCAAGGGACATCGCTGGGTGAGTGCCAGCGGCTGGACCAGCACCGTGGTTCTGAAGGAGGTTGGGGCCCAGGACCCGGCCCCTGCCCCTCCCCACCACGGGCCTCCGATGCCCCAGAGGAAGTCTGGGTGTCCTGGGAGCACCGTCTGGAGCACACTGAGGAGAGGCACGCTTGTTGTGGAGCAGGAACAGGGCAGGGTGGGAGCGGGGGACCTCTGGCCTGGACTCTGCCTCCCTTTCCCCACCGGGGCCGCTGCCCCTCCTGGCCCCGCGGACTAGCCACGTGCAGGGACCTCTGGGACCCAGAGCGGCGCGTTCAGCTGTCGCCCCGAGTTCCTCGTGGACGGCGGGACCCGGTGAGGTATTTCCCTGGAGACCAGCAGCACGGCCCCTGCGAAAGGCCCCCAACGCCCGCCGCCTGCCTCCCGCCGGGCCCCGTGCTGTGAGCTTTGTGGTGGAGGCATCAGCAGGTGCGAGAGAGTGGCACTGTAAGAACAGGAAAAGGAAATGGGGAGGCGGGCGTCTGAACCTGGTGGGCAAGGGCAGGCCGTCTGTAAGGACCCTCCGCTCCTTCCCACCCCCCTTCTCACCCCCTTCTCACCCCCTACCCACCCCTTCCCACCCCTTCCCACCCTCCTTTCCACCCCTTCATACCCCCTTCCCACCTCCTTCCCACCCCTTCTCACCCCCTTCTCACCCCCTTCCCACCTCCTTCCCACCCCTTCCCACCTCCCTTCTCACCCCTTCACACCCCCTTCCCACCCCCTTCCCATCCCCTTTTTTACCCCCTTCCCACCCCCTTCACACCCCTTCACACCCCCTTCCCACCCCTTTCCCACCTCCTTCTCACCTCCTTTCACACCCCTTCCCACCACCTTCACACCCCTGTCCCACCCCCTTCCAAACCCCTTCCCACCGCACTCAACTGTGAAAAGGAAGAGGTGCCGACACGTGAAGTACACGGATGACTCTCGAATAGCCTGCGCAGAGGGAAGGAAGCCAGAGCGGAAGGCCACGTCTCGTGTGGCTCCGTGAATATAAAATGTCCAGGAAATGCCCGTCATCCAGCCGAGAGCAGGGGAGGGCTGCGGGGCCCAGGTGGGCAGGACCACTCACGGGCACAGGGTTTGTGCCGGTGGCGAGGAGAAGGTCCTAGAAGTAGACAGTGGTGATGGCTGCCCAACGGCGTGAACAAATCAAAAGCCACCGAAATGCACACTGATGTGGCGCCTTCCAAGGTGCGTAAGCAATACCTTTTTGTGGTTTTTTTAAATATATTGTATTGATTTTTCACAGAGAGGAAGGGAGAGGGACACAGAGCCAGAAACGTCGATGAGAGAGATCAGCTGCCTCCTGCACAACCCCCACTGGGGATGTGCCCGCAACCAATGTACATGCCCTTGACCGGACTCGAACCTGGGACCCCTCAGTCCTCAGGCCGAAGCTCCATCCAGTGAACCAAGCTGGTTAGGGCTGTAAGCTCTACCTTAACTTAAAGGTCAAGAGAGGGGCCCAGCCAGCGGGGCTCAGTGGTTGAGCGTTGACCTATGAACCTGGAGGTCACGTTTGATGCCCACTCAGTCAGGGCACAGGCCCGGGGTGTGGGCTCGATCCCCAGTGGGGGGCGTGCAGGAGGCAGCCAGTCAATGGTGTTTCTCTCCATCTCCCTCTCCCTTCCCCTCCGGAATCAAATGTGTTTTAGAGACGAGCGCGGGAGATGAGGGGCTGCAAGGAGATGCTGGAGACGGTCCGCTCGCTCCCCCTCCCCTCGTGGCCCAGGGGGAGCTCCAGGCACTGCCCTGGGCCGGCTCCTGCGGCCTGTGCTGCTGTCCCGGAGAGGTGCCAGCGCGGCCACCGTCTTCCTGCGTCCTCTCGCCGCTGCTTCCTGCCAAGAGGGCAGCCAGGTCACACCCGGCCTCTCTTCCGAGGGTCTGTCCCAGGGACCTGACCGCATGACCCGTCTAGGGAGAGGCTGAGGAACTGGAGCTGCCAGTGTCCCTGACGCTAACGCGCCTCGGAAGCTTCAGCTCATCCGGAAGCGGCAGCCCACGGGTGTGCACCCTGCAAAGGCACTGGACACTAATAATCCCCCCGGCTGGCCCCTGCCCCGACTGGCCCCACCCACCCCCTGCAGGGGCAGGCACGGACCCAACCCAGGCACGAATGTGTGCACTGGGCCTCTAGTAAAAGACACTTTTGTTTAAAAAGGAGATATATCCGTGCACAGGAGTAGCTTTAGAGAAGGCGTGATCACAGCTTCAGAAATGCCACCACCGAGTGAGTCAGTGTCGTTCTCTCTGTGTCTTGGCTGTGCTCCGGAGACCTGCCCCTTCCAGAACTTACACACCCCTACCCTCCGGCCCGGGGAGGCGAGTGTGGCCTGCATCCCTGTAGGCCCCACAGGAGCCTGGGAATTGAGCCTCGCTGCCTCAGGTGGGCCTAACAGGGGTTTTCCTCCTCCCGGAGAAGGGGTGCCGTCGCTTTTCCTTCCCTGGGACGCTGCAGACCAGTCCCGCAGGGCACGGGACACGGGAGAGAAGGCGCCGCCACGTGGCTGCTCTGTGTCAGCAAGGGGCACCTCCGCATCAGGGCCCGCCTTCGGACCCGTGCCCGCCTCACTCAGCGTGGACCCCAAAGCCACGAGAGAGAGAAGGAAGGTGCAGGGCCCTCCGCCAGCCCGCACGCTGCTTCCCGAGGACGAGGCGGCCACTCCCGGGAGCTCCGCGCTGCTAATTATAACGCGCAGCGGGAGACCTTGGGGCTGATCTAGCATGAAAGCAGACTGAAGCCTCCCGCTACGGGAATGATGCATCAAAGCCAGACACTGCGCCGGCCCCCTCCCCGCCCCCACGAGAGGAAACGGCTGGGAAACACGCTCGTTCTTAGAGTCCTCTGGTTGCGCCAAGACGTGGGTGCTAGCCAGGGTCAGCCCCAGGCAAATGCAAAGTGGGAAAAGCTGGGTCTTCCCTATTGGCAACACCCGTCGCCCCACGTTCCTTTCTGAGCAGAATTCACCTCGCCTTGCAGGAGCCTTGACCATTCCCACACCCCCCTAGGGCCCTCGCGTGGCCCCCGGGTGCCTGGAATTCCCCTCCTGGGAGCCTGGGTCTCCCCTCTCCCGGAAACCCTCCATCACCAAACAAACCGATCATGGGAAGGCATTCGCCGGGCCAGAGGGACATCTGCCACTGTTTCGGCCACCTTATGTCACGGTCCCTGGGATCCTGCCTCTTCCCCGCTCCGTGCAATTCCCCTGCAACTGCCAATCAAGGGAACCTCTTCCGCCCTGGTCTCAGCCCCCCGCCCGGCCACCTGCCTGCTCCTCCACCAGCCTCGCTCGCTGTTTCCTCTAAGAACCACGTCCCAGAATGCGTGGAAGGTCCCGGGCTTTCCCTCGGGGAGCAGCCTGTCAGCTTCCACTTTCCCCGCCTGGCTTCCTCCCAGCAGGTGCTGGCGCCCTGAAACCTCAATCACCTTGAGATTACCCCCACCCTGCGCCACCACCAACTCCGCCCACCCTGCCATCCTAGGATCCCTCCCCGGTCCCGGCCCTTGCAGCACAGCTCCCTGGGGGGTAGAGAAGCCCAGGCACAGCACTTCTCCGCACCACCATCGCCACCAATGTCGCCGTCCACATCTTCACAGCTGCCCCGTGTTCCTGAGCACTGATTACGCACCCCCGGGCTCAGCAATGTACATGCATGTCCCTGCGTGCTCCGAGCAAACCGCCTGCCGTCTTTCTAACCCTGAAAAGCATGCCACGCGGAAGGCCCACATCTGCTGAGACAAAACTAATTCCTGAAGCTAGAACCGGGCTGGATTCCTCACTCTCCAACCGCTGCCTGCCCTCATCGCTCCACGCCCTCTCTTGTCTATTTTACTGGCATTCCAGGCTAAATTGCGAGGGACCAACGCGAGGACGTGATCCAGACTTTGGGTCTGGATTCCTTACGTGGTCTCTCCGCTGTGGATTTCTCCTCATATCTTCCCGTTCATGAGAACGGGGTTAGTACCACGTGGAGCCAGTTATAAAGGCCCCAAGCATGAACCTGAACTGGGGAGGAAGGACCAACAAAGGGAAGTCAGAGAGGAATTTCCGATAACCCTTTATGAAGAGCAATAGCTACTATTTACTAAGTGCTGGCTGGGCGCTCGCTGTTCCTTATTCTGTCCACTTAACCTTCACACAGCCAGTGAGGTGGCTGCGATTCTTCCCACGTTTTACAGAAGAGCCCGCGGCACAGAGACGTGCCGTAACCTGCCCCGAGTCATATGGCTCGTCCGGCGGCAGCATGTTTGTTGTTAACGATGGTGAGAGAGAATCACTGATCAGCAGCCTCCTGCACGCCCCACACTGGGGATTGAGCCCACAACCCAGGCATGTGCCCTGACCGGGAATTGAAACATGACCTCCTGGTTCATGGGGTTGATGCTCAACCATCCAACCACCCTGGCTGGGCCACCTGCAATCTTTTCCTGTGTAATAAATCACCAGAAATGTTAGAGCCTGAGACGCCATGCATTTATGATCTCACGGTTTCCACAGGCGAGGAGTGGGGCCACATCACAGCTGGATCCTTTGCTGCAGCCAAGGTGCTGTCCAGGACCCAAGTCTCTTCTGAAGCTTCGGGTCCTTTCCCGAGCGCATGCAGCTGTTGAAAGAATGAATGCATTTCCTTCGTCTGTAGACTCATGGCGGCTTCCTTCTCTTTCAAGACCAGCAGGAGCATCTCTCGGGCCTCAGGGAGGGCCCCAGACTTTTTTTAATGAGTTTGCCAAGGTCAAGCCCACCCACTATAACCTCCCTTTGGACTAACTCAAAGTCAACCAAGTAGGAACCTTCTCCTTCGCCATGTAACGTGACATGATCACGGGAGTGATGCCCCATCCCCCCTTGTCATTGTCTACGGTCAGAAATGTGGACAGGTCCTGCCTCCCACTCAAGAAGAGGAAATTGTACAAAGGCCCAGATCTTTGGAGGTGAGCTGAGGATTCTGCTAACCATACCATCCACACCTGGCATTGTGTCGGTTGAGCAGCAAGATTTGCTGTCCACAGATTGGAACGTTCTCCAACAACCTGATTCTGGCAGAGCCCCAACCTAGAGGCCAAAAACTGGTACCTGATGCCCTGCCCACAACCGGTACATCTTTTTAAGACGGAGGAACCAGAGCCATCGTGACTCGCAGAGTAGCACGGATACCATCATGCATTGCTCCGAATCAGAAGCACGCCGCCCTACCTGGCAGAGTGGCCTGCAATGACTCGGTGCCTGAAGAGTAACGCCTTGTGTGGCCTTTGGATGGAGAGACAGAGGGTTGTCTAGACCAGCGGTCGCCAAACTGCGGCTCCTGAGCCACATGCGGCTCTTTGGCCCCTTGAGTGTGGCTCTTCCACAAAATACCACGGCCTGGGCGAGTCTGTTTTGAAGAAGTGGCGTTAGAAGAAGCTTAAGTTTAAGAAATTTGGCTCTCCAAAGAGATGTCAATCGTTGTGCTGTTGATATTTGGCTCTGTTGACTAATGAGTTTGCCAACTACTGGTCTAGACAATAAAGCCAAAACCAAAGCCAGGAAGACACCAGTTAGAAGGGAAGCGGCAGAGGTCATAATCCAGGCAAATACATCCTGACAGAACCCAGGATGCTGCACGGACAGACAACAGCCACTGCTCTGGCGCCCACCCACGTCCTCCTCCCTCTTCCTCGGGTCCCTACCCTGCTTCCCGGCACCCAGGAGCTGCCGCCGGAGTTGGCAAAGAAGATGTACACGAATGAAAGGAGAGGACAACACAGACAAGATTTGATAAATGAATGACACAAGTAATGAATGTGAGGGACTCCGAAGGGGAGCGCTCGCTTCTTCCAGGTCAATCAGAAAATGCTGCGGGGAAAAGACAAGCTGAGGGAGAGCTGACTGTCGCTGTCAGCCGAGGCACATTTAAAGCAAACGCTGCGCACTCACAAACGCACACTATCAACACAGGAGAGGGCCCACTGAAAACACGAATCCCAGCCCCTTTTCCAGTCAGACCAGGCCTCCTGCCGCCCCTTCCTTAGTGCTCTCATACGTTTCCTCCTTCCCTCTGCTACACAAACCCCTTCCATGGTGCAGATGCGTTGTGTGTAGTGTATTCGTGTTTTCATCGGGGCCGTCTGGACAAAGAGCTTTGAGCCAAAGTCCTGGCTACAAATGCTGGCCATGTCGGCACGATGACAGGTCGGTGATGGAGTGGGACTACAGGACGGGTCAGTCTCCATTCTCCATCGGATCACGGAGCTCTGTGTGCAGAGCCGGCGCGCAGCTCATGGCTTAGAGTTACCAACGTTCGGCCTCCCTGGCAAGTCACACTCCTCGTGGGGACGGTGCTTGTCCTGTACCAGACACCCGGCGCGTCGGCTCACAAAGCTCCGGCGTTTCTCTAAAACTCCCCCAGGCCCAGTGAGGACTTTATGCCAGCCGGGGCCAAAGATACCCTGGGCTTGTCATCCTGATGGGCAGTTTGGGAACGTTCCCTAAATACTTCAGAGCAGTGTTTCCCAAAGTGTGGTACGCGGGCCCCCAGGGGTACGGGAAGAGTTTGGTGGGGGTACACGTCGCACCGGAGTTTGGTGGGGATGTGCACTGCACCGTGCTTAGCTGCGCCTAATTCTACGTTCTCATGAGTCAAGTCAAGACAGTCTTGTGAGGCATGAGATGGTCCGGTGTGCAAATAAATGGTATTTATAATATAACTTTTATTTATATTTCATTATGAATAATTTCATTTTTCGTTTATTATTATTTTGTGTATGTACCAAAAAAAGAAAAAATAAATATATTTGGATGGTTATTAAAATACATCCATTTTTTTTTTTGATGAGGCGTACTCAGCGCTACGAAAATTATAGAAGGGGCACACGTGTCAAAAGTTTGGGAAACACTGCTCTAGAGCAATTGAATGTGAACTGTAGGAGAATTTTTTTAAAAAAAACTTGAAAACACTATAAATATAACATGTTGCTTTGGGATTTCTTTGCTCTCAAGATTGGGAAATCCTATGGAGCAATAATTAGTTCTTAAACATAAATCCACAAAGGAGATCTCAATTATAAAAAGCTATTAATACCAACAAGCCTGTTTGCTTTAAGGCTCTCTTCTTTTTTTAAATTTCTTTATTGATTAAGGCATTACATAGCTGTCCTCGCCCTCCGTGGGCTTTCCTCCTTCTGCGGAGCCCGAGGAGCACCGATCTTCTGGAGAGGGGTCTGGCCAGAAGCACACTATGGGGCCTAGCTGTGTCTATTGACAATTTCCCTCCCCTCCCTCGTGTTCATTTCTCTCAAACACAGGCGTTTGTCATTCAAACCGAAGTTACACATTGCCATATCACTGACACCCAACTAAGTACATCCATGATCTACAAAAAACAACAACAACACAGGACTATCCAAGCCCATGGAAGAAGAACCCATGAATTACTTTTTAGTATGTTTTTATTGATTTCAGAGCGAGGAAGGGAGAGAGAGAGAAGCATCAATGATGAGAAAGAATCACCGATTGGCTGCCTCCTACAACCACCACCTGGGGACGGAGCCTGCAGTCCGGGCCTGTGTCTTTGACCAGGAATCCAACCTTGACCTCCTCCCGGGTTCACAGGTCAATGCTCAAGCAGGGTACCGCACCAGCCGGGCTGTGAATTAACGTTGAGACAAGAGGGAGAGGTGGGTTTGGATGTTCTCTCAGCCTCTCCCGTGGCATAAATGAGTGCTTTCCCGTTAACGGGCGTGGCCGTCCTCCTCAGCACCACGCAGGCGAAGCCCGCTCGGCCACCGAGCCGCGTCCTGAGAGCTTGCCAGATGGTCCTCTCAGAGGACCCAACCGAGCACCACGCGGAAGGCACTAATCACCCTGCATTACTTCTCTCGTTACCAATTCAGCTTGAGAATACAAGGGACGCATCAAGGTTACTTTGGAAGGCATTCCATAAAGACTCCGGATCACAGGACGTAATTAAGGATATAATTAACTTTTACCACATCCATACGAGAGGAAGATTGGCCTCCTCCAGCGGCCTTTATGGGAACACTGATTAAAGGCAAGTCCCCGTGGCTGTGGTTGGCCACAGAGCGGGGTCCCGGCTCTCCACGGGGCCAGGCCTTTAGCGGCCTTTCCTTCTAGCTGTGGGCAGCCTCCTTACTTTCTCTGGAGCTTAGCGTAGGCACCCTTTCAGACCAAGCCCCGTTCTCTTTAAAACTCACAAATCAAAACTGTGCGCGAGCCGAAACCGGTGTGGCTCAATGGATAGAGCGTCGGCCTGCGGACTGAAGGGTCCCAGGTTCGATTCCGGTCGGGAGCATGGACCCTGGTTGAGGGCACATCCCCAGTGGGGGGCTGTGCAGGAGGCGGCTGATCGATGACTCTCTCATCGATATTTCTAACTCTCTATCTCTCTCCCTTCCTCTCTGTAAAAAAACCAATAAAAAATATATTTTTTTAAACTGTGCGTGAAACGTTCTAACGCCGTCTGCGCCCGGGTGTGTCTGTCATTTGTTTGGGGTTTTCGGCTGCTTTGTTGTTGTTGTATTTGCCTGGCTCTGAATGAGGAAATTAGCCAAGGACGCCTGAGGACACAGCACATGTGCAGGGCCTGTGTCACAGGAGGGCATGAGAGCGAGGGCGGGCGGGTGGGGGGCAATATCTGCTAATGGAACCCCCCCTTCCACGAGGGGGGCTAATTTCTTTTGTCTGCACGATGGAAACAGGCAACGCTACCCCTCTAAACGGCAGGAACCTTTTGTCCCACTTTGTGCGAGTTCGGTGACCAGCCACAGCCGGCCAGTCTGAAACCGTTTCCTCCCCAATTAGCTTGCGGTTGGTGGTGCCTCGTGCTGTGCTGCCACCTCCCTGCCTGCCTTTGACCTTCAGCGTCCTCTTCGTCCTCGGCGGCTCAGCACCAAACACCCGTCCAGGAATTCTGTGCCGCTGCCCCACAGCTGGAGAGGCGCTGAGGGCGGCGGTCTGTCTACGGGAGGTTCCCTCTGTGTCTCTTCCTGGGGCCACACCAATCAAAACCTAGAAACCACCCCCTCCCCTTGTAGGGCCTCGGCAGCACAACAACAACAACAACAACAGCAACACCCTCATCAGCAGATGCCACCCCCAGCCCTCTCTGGTTTAGCTGGATCCGGTGTCTGTTTCCCCAGAAGACAATCCTCCCAGCTATGCCTCTCTCCCTCCCTTCCGGTTCCAGAGGGACAGCCTGCAGCCATTCCTCCTCTCTCCCCTCTCCCTCTCTCTCCCGCCCCTCCCCATTGCCAGCCACACCTGGGCAGCAGAGAACAGAAACGGGGAGGAAATGAATGAAGGAGCTGGTGCAAACAAACAGACCCCAGAGCAAACGCAGAGCAAACGCCAGCTCCCCCACTAGCCCCCCTGAGCGAGCCGCCGCAGCTGATACCAGGCCAGGGCATCGTTAAGGAAACCTTTGCATTAAAACATAAAAGAGACACCTGTTCCGCGAATGGATCGGGAGCCATGGAGGAGCTGGAGGGGGTGTAAGAAACGTTACAGGATCCGTCAGCCGTCTCTTAAATGAGAATCCGTATCTTACAGCTGCGAACTTCTTCTTGACTTTTAAGCAAAGCAATCATTTATTTAGAAGATTGCTTTCTGAAAATTCAGAATCAAACAACAACAACATAAAACCTTAACATCATGTGATTCAGCCTTGTTCTAAAAGTGAGGACACCGCGGCCCCCCAAAAGTCCAGGCGCCCCCTCCAGAGGCATGAAATGCCCCAGCAGCACGCACGCACGCACGCTCAGCGGGAAGACCAGCTCTCTAACTCCGGCTCCCCCCCCCCCCTCCGCTCCCCCCAGCTCCCCCCACACACCCACTGTTCTTGGGGAACCAGAAGAGGCTTGAGAAGTAACAGTGACGGAAGGAAAGGTCTAAGAAGTCTTCAAAAATTGTTTCTTCTGCATTTTATTTGGAGACTGCTCCTGTTGGCATTTAAATCGTCAGCCGTTTAGGGGTGGAAACTCTGAAAAGGAAAGGAAATTGCCATCTGGGCGGAGGCGTGCGTCTGACAGGGAGGACAGCGGAGAGGTGTCACAGGGTGAAAGCTCAGCATCCAGGCTGCACAAAGGAGCTCTCAGAGCGAGCGCTCAGGGCACCGGAGCATCAGCCTCCCATCAGCACCGCCCTGGGCACTTCCATCTGTCAGTCAGGGAGCATTAGGGCGGGACTGGGAGCCGCAGGCCTGCGTTTCCAGGGGAGACCTAAGGACTGTCGGCTGTCACTTGTGGGCCAGGGGGGGTATACATTCACTCTGAGATCCTTATCAGCATCGTGATCAGCATCCATTTCCTGCCCGGACCCCTGGCGGAAAGGCCAGGTGTCAGCCGCAAGCCCCCGGCCAGCAACGGCCAGGGCACGGAGCCACCAGAAAGAACCACCAGACGTGGCCAGTGGCTGGCGGTCTCTTTAAAGCTAAAGCTGCCCCGGTGGCCCCGCTACAGAAGCGCAGTTGGGCCTACCTAAAGACCCGTGCGCAGCCTAAACCGGTTTGGCTCAGTGGTAGAGCGTGGGTCTGAGGACTGAAGGGTCCCGGGTTCGATTCTGTCAAGGGCATGTACCTTGGCTGTGGGCACAACCCCTGTAGGGGGTGTGCAAGAGGCAACTGGTCGATGTTTCTCTCTCATCGATGTTTCTAACTCTCTATCTCTCTCCCTTCCTCTCTGTAAAATATCAATAAAATATGTTTTTTTTAAAAAAAGACCCGTGCGCAAACAGTCTTCACAGCTCTGTTCGTGAAGTCCCAACCCTGGAAACGTCTGTCGGGGACAGGATAAACAGGCCACAGGGTGTGCGCACAGTGGAACGCCACTCAGCAACGAGAAGGAACCGGCTGCCGATACCCCGACGTGGGTGGCTCTCAACCGCGTGGCGCGGAGTGGGAGGAGCCTGAATAAGATGACAGCGGGCCAAAACCGGTGTGGCTCCGTGGACAGAGCGTCGATCTGGAGACAGAAGGGTCCCAGGTTCGATTCCCGTCAAGGGCATGTACCTCGGTTGCGGGCACATCCCCTGTGGGGGGTGTGCAGGAGGCGGCTGGTCTATGTTTCTCTCTCATCGATGTTCCTAACTCTCTATCCTTCTCCCTTCCTCTCTGTAGAAAATCAATAAAATATATATATTTTTTATAAAAGGTGACATCGGAGCCAGGGTCCTCTGTCAGCGGGGCAGGGAGGCAGGGGAGACTGGGACGAGGGAACGTCCTGACGGGATGGCGATAGCTCATATCCTGAGATGCGATTTTATCGAAACTCAGCAAAGGTGCACGGAAACCAACATCAAAATAAAAGGACCGTCAACACCTCCCGAGCCTCAGTAGGTACGGGCATCGAGAAGTATTGGGGGGAAGAGCGCCGAGGCCTGCGGTTTACTTGAGATGCAGCAGAGAACATTGACTTGCCCGGCCGGCGAGGCTCCGTGGTTGAACATCAACCTAGGAACCAGGAGGTCAGGGTTCCATTCCCGGTCAGGGCACAGGCCCGGGTTGCAGGCTCCATCCCCAGGAGGGGGCGTGCAGGAGGCAGCTGATGGATGATTCTCTCTCATTGGATGTTTCTATCTCCCTCTCCCTCTCCCTCTGCCTTCCTCTCTCAGAAAAATCAATAGAAACATTTTTTTTAAAAGATAGACTCACAGATGATAGAGGCATTGAAAGATAGATAGATAGATAGATATAGATAGATAGAGATGATAGATAATAGATGATAAAATATGGTAAAATACTAATGGCAGAATCTAGGTGGTACACAAATATTCACTATAAAATTCTTTCAACTCTGCTGTATGTACGAAAAGTTTTATAATAAAATGTGCGGGGCAAATTCTTTTGAGATTTGAGACTGTGCTCCATCTGTATTAGCAAATCTTTCTCTGAATCTCTCTCTCTCTCTCTCTCTCTCTCTCACACACACACACACACACACACACTCACACACTGGTCTCTAGGAGTTTCCAATCTCTGATATAAAGCTCATTAGTGTGGCTGTGAACGTATCAGTAAGAGTGTTCTCGAAGGGTCCTGTCAGCACGCACAGGGGGCTATGGGTGGGCGCATGGCAAGTCGGCACCCGGTGAACAGCGTGGGCTTGGACCCGGGATCTCCACCTGAGAGGTGAGCCTCCCCTTCCCACCTGCAAAGCGGCTCTCGGTCGGTCATGGGCTCTGCCAGGTGGCGTGAGGATGAGCGAGGTCTGCGGTGCCTGGTCCCCGGCCGGCCCGCCGCCCCTGCAAAGTGCCCACGGGCAGGCCCGCAGCCGGCAGGGCTGGGGTCGGGGGGCGAGGGCAGGGGGGCGCGGCAGCAGGTGACCCTCAGCCGGGACAGGGTTCCTTGCAGAGGGAGGCGGTGCTGGGGAGTGGGGTGCCCCCGTTAGAAACACTGCTCCCACCTCCCAGCTCTTCCTTCGGAGACGTCCAGCCCAGCTCCGGGGGTGGGCTCCGGTGAGAGGAACGTCCAGTGCCCGGTGCCCGGTGCCCGGAGCAGCACTAGACACACGAAAGCACAGAGACCATGGCGGGGCGCGGGGGCGGCCGGCTGTGTCTGTCATGTCCTCACGTGAAGCGCACACGCAGGCACAGGCACCCTGCGCCTTCCTGCTGGCGGGCGGCCATTGGCTCCGCGGTTTCCTCCTGCGGCCTCACCTCACCCGCCGCGGAGCGCAGCCACTGCGTCAGCACTTCCGTGGCCAGCACAGGGCCGGGCTTGCCGACGACAATGAGCGCTCTGTTCCTGGCAGCCCCGCTCTTTGCCAAGAAAAGCTCTTTGTGCCACACCGGGGTCACAGCCTCCCCCTGTTTCACGCAAGTGCTTGTGCTTCCACCGCGGCATTCCCAGAGGAACCCAGAACCGAGACAGTCCCAAACGGGCAGCGTGTATCAGACTTGGGGGGAAGTATATGGAAAGAAGACTGTCCTCGGAGACTCTGCCCCCGTCTCCTTCTCTGCAAAGCCGGAGCACCCCCAAACCAGAAGACCTGGGATACGGGCAACAGTAGCTAAAGCCACCGGCGTGCTCTGATTGGCCCTCCTGGCCTGTTGAGGACATTCGCTGGCAGCATCATAAACAGTGCACATCGGTGCTCGCCAGTTGGGCTCAGTGGATAGAGTGTCAGCCTGTGGACTGAAAGGTCCCAGGTTCGATTCCTGGTCAGCACACATGCCCGGTTGCAGGCTTGTTCTCCAGTAGAGAGCGTGCAGGAGGCAGCCAATCAATGATTCTCTCTCATCATGGATGTTTCTCTCTCTTCCTCTCCCTTCCTTTCTGAAGTCAATTTAAAAAAATAATTTTTTGTGTGTGTGCATTGCTTTGAGACCACTGCCTGTGGCTGAGGATTTTGGTTATGGGTGCAGAGGACAGCCCATCATAGGGAAGTCAGAGAACTGAGAACAGCAGGTCTCTCCAGGAGACCCCATGCATTCTTCCCCTCTGCCAGGCCCGGCCTGGTGGGTCCTCTCTGCTGGGGATCGTGTCCGTTCCCCTTGGCATCACCACACCCAGAACACCAGCGCAGAGAAGGCCCCAATACACGTGGTTAGGCTAGATGTCCAGGCCCGAGGACCTCCTAGGTTCAAACCCTGGCTCTGCTACTTCTAACTGCGCAAACTTGAAGAAGCCATCTGACCTCTGTGTTCCTGCTTTCCTTGTTGCTTGTTTTTCATTTGTAAACGGGAGTAAAAATAGAACACCAGTCTCGGGGGGAACAGGAGGATCGAATAAGTTAACACAGGTAAAACACGTACGAAGTGCTTAGCGTACGGTAAGAGCTATGTAGGTGTTATCTCCTGTTGTCATTTTATCAGAGCAAGTCAGCAGGCATGCCGTTTGCATATGAGAACTTCCTTCTTGGGGGGAAAAATGGGAAGGAAACCGTCAGACTAATAAAGATCTGGGTACCTGGCTACTAACCTGGAAGTCATCAGGCTCTTTGGAGGGTAGACCAGAAAGACGATCCTGTACACCCCTGCTGTTCTAATGTAATGAGTCATAGTATGTCCATTTGCTGTCAAAACTCTCTGTTTGGATCACAGGTCACATGATCCCCTTACACGGGATTCGCCTTCAGGCCCTGCTTCAGCTTGCGTGTAGAATGTAGCCAGTGTGTCACCGTGTGCGCCCTGTAAGGACCCGATCACTCTGACTCTGTGGGACACCTCCCAGTGTTCCAGTGGAGGCCACGAAAAATGCAAGATCCTTGGATCACCGAAGAGCTATAGTCGGTTGGGCTGAGGAGGGATTCCCTGTGCTCTGAGCCTGGAGCCCGGAGAGTGGTGCTTAGAAGAGAGCAAGCCAAGAGGAGAGGCCGCTGTGAGAAATGGAAGTGCGGGAGGGCAGGGCCCAGAACGCCCGCGGGCAGCCGTGCGGGAGGAAGCGGAGGGCTGGCCGCAGCTGGGATGCCAGACAATGGCAGCACCCACACTACCGTGGGTGTCGGGGACGACCAAAGGCCCCTCGGCCTGCCCTCCAGAAAGGGAGAGGCCTCGGGGCTGGAGACCGGGAGACTCAAAAAGCATGCGGGGCGGAGTGCTGCGTGGAGCGTGCACCCGTAGGTCACACACCCTCTTTCTGAAACCCAGCCCTGGCGGCTCTCTCCTGGGCGCGGTAAGCAAAGCGTAGTCTCTGCCAGCAGAGCGCCTGCCGCCTCCTGGAGGCCAGTGCCGGCTTAACCGGGAGCAAGGCAGCGGCCCGTCGTATTCAGGGTTTGCAATCGGCTGTGCTAATTGACGTATTAAGGAAACTCAGCCTCATACACACAGATCGCTGGAAAAGGGGGAGTCCCCAAGCTCCCAAGAGACTCCTGGGGGCCTTCAACCCACACGTGGGGACCACAGCACAGCGAACACGTTGTAATTAAACTTTCCAATCACAGTTTACATCCAGCATGACTTTCATTAGCTTCAGGTGGACAGCATAGTGGTTAGATCACCGTGTACTTTACAAAGTGGTCCCCCACCTGATGTTTCCCCGGGTTAGAGCCCTGAAGCCTTCATCTCAGGAAGAACCGCTGCGGACACCTTCCGGGTCGGTCCGGAAAGAAGCTGTAAACCCGGTGGATTGCAGAGAGGGTGAGCACAGGGGGTGGGGCTGGTGCTCGGTGGCCTTTCACCTTCCCGCTGCCACGCTCCGACAAGCATTGGGTTTGGACCACAGCTCTCCCCGCTCCGACCTCAGAGAACAGCACCGGCCCCAAGGAGAGGCCGGGGTGCCGGCAGAGGTGGACAGGCATCACAGGACCCTTTTCCATTACACCCCACTCCCAGGCTGGGCGCCCCAGAGTCCCTGCGCCCCTGGAAGTCCCTGGCACCCACCCGGTGCCCTCCAGGCCGGGAGGGCAGCCACGCCTGCCGCCTGCTCTACCCTCACGTGACACTTCGTTAAAAGACACTCAGAGCCGAAACCTTTTTGGCTCAGTGGATAGAGCGTCAGCCTGTGGACTGAAAGGTCCCAGGTTCGATTCCAGTCAAGGGCATGTGCCTTGGTTGCGGGCACATCCCCAATGGGGGGTGTGCAAGAGGCGGCTGATCGATGATTCTCTCTCATCGATGTTTCTGGCTCTCTATTCCTCTCTCTTCCTCTCTGTAAGAAATCAATAAAATATATTTAAAAAAAAAAAAAAAAAAGGCCGCTCAGAGAAGAGCTTCCGCTGGCCGGGCTCTCTGCAGACTTCTTTCCACCCCCGCCAGCGTGTCTTCCCACGGGGAGAGTCAGACCGCCGCCCGGGGTGTGTGTGCTTTAACCTCCGTCTGCAGCTCCCTCTTTGCAGGAAATCAATCAACAAATATTTAATCAGCACCCACTCGGCATCTATCACTTGGAGAGGCTCAGAGGGAGGAACGCGGGGAAACCGAAGCAAACTCTGTGCCCTCGAGGGCCGCGTGACCTATTTAGGAAGGAAAAGCTAACGCACAACAATCGAACGCTGCGCCGTGTGGGTCTGGGTAGGGAGTCGGAGGGAGCTGTGCCGGGAAGGGGTGGCGTGTGTCTGAGGCCTGGAAGGATGTCTAGGACTTAAGCAAGGAGAGGAGAGGGCCTGGAAGCAGGAAGAGGCTGTGTGATTGGGGGCAGCAAGGGGCCGGCCCATCAGAAAGAAGGCCACCGCCGGGCGTCCTGGGAGGCAGGGTGATCGGAGGCCAGAGTGAGGAGAGGACTCCAGTGGCTCTGAACCCAGTCTTGATGCTTTCTGTGCGTCACAGTTTTAGATGCTCTCTTTGGTTCTGTCTCTGCCAAGCAGGGCCTGGTGGCTGGCTTCTCTGCAAGTGTGTGATGTAGGCTTTGCCTCTGCAATTCCGTTGGTTAGCTATGAGCATGGCCCTTTGTAAAAGCAAAGATTTTTAAACATCATGACACAGTCAAACAGCACACAGTAGAGACATTCGTTTTTATGGTCCTTCAGGGCAATTATTTCCAGCCTCGCTCCTCCGAGCCCCGCAGTTCCGCAGGGAGGCCTGGGGCACCCTCAGGCGATGAGAGAGAGAAACCAGTGCGGGCCTGACGTCCACTGACCGCTCTTGTCCACTTGGGACCGGGTTTCCATTTAGAATTTCCAAACAAACACGTAAGTAAATCCCTGATGCAATGAAGTCCTTGGTGACCAGTCATTTGTGTCATCAAAAGCACTTACCAACCTATTGGGGCCGAGTCCTTTGAAGGAGACACACAGCCCAGCTGGCATGGCTCAGTGGTTGAGCATCGACCTATGAACCAGGAGGTCACAGCTCCAATCCCGGTCAGGGCACATGCCCAGATTGTGGCTTCAATCCCCAGTGTGGGGCATGCAGGAGGCAGCCAATGATTTACTCTCATCATTAATATTTCTATCACTATCTCTCTCTCTCTCTCCTCCTCTCTGAAATCAATAAAAATATTTTTAATAAAACAAAAATTAAAGGAGACATACAAACACACACACACACACACACACACACACACCACTGTAAGTATAATATTACTGATGGGTTCATTCTTTTATTCCTCGAGAACTTGTTGCAGGCCTACTATGCACCTAGCACCTCCTAGTCAGCACCCTATAAGGGATAAAGCCAGATTGGTGGACTACGGCCTTGAATGCAGGACAATGAAATGGATGTGAAGAGTCCAATTAATGATGACAACGATGATGGCAACGCCTACACTGACCACCTACTGTGTGGCAAGCACCGTGCACCGAATGCATGACAGGTTTTATTTTTACCACAATCTTATGAGATATTATTAAACCCGGGACTGGCTGAGGTTTTAGATATTCTGCCCACCGCCATGCAGCTAGCAAGAGGTAGAAACTAACTTTGAAGGTCATGTGCTTGGCCACAAGGATGGATTGACATGGTTTCACAGCAAAGACACACTACCAGAAACATTCATTTGTTCTTTAAATATTGGCTGGCCCGCGAGGACATTTTCTGAATATTTTCCCTACGAACTCTCAGACTCACAAACTGGAAAAACCACCCTCCGGCCCTAAGCAGGGAAGGGCCCTCCCACCATATTCCTCCTTGCCTTGCCGGTCACTCCTCCCCTCCGGCCTGGAGCCCAGGAGCAGTCAAGCCTCTAACAACAAATCAAAACAAAAAACGGGGACACATGTTAAGACCACCCGGAGAGAAAAGAGGAACAACCAGACTCAACCACTGCATGCATGTGTGTGTGTGTGTGTGTGTGTGTATATATATATATATATATATATATATATATATATATATATATATTGATTTTCCACAGAGAGGAAGGGAGAGGGATAGAAAGCTAGAAAAGTGATGAGAAAGAAACATCGACTAGCTGCCTCCTACACCCCTCCTACTGGGGATGTGCCCGCAACCAAGGTACATGCCCTTGACCGGGATCGAACCTGGGACCTTTCAGTCTGAAGACTGACACTCTATCCACTGAGCCAAACTGGTTTTGGCATGTTTTTCAAAACACATGCCTACGTCTCATCGCTGGTGACAGAGAAGCACACCCCGGATCGCCGTTAGTACAGAACCCGAGCTTGGAAATCACTATTCACCAAGAGGATTTGGTCCTTGCTGCTGTCACACTGCAGTGAAGAAGGAGAAGAAGGAGACGGAGAGGGAGAACAGGAAGACGGGGAGGGGGAGGGAAGAAACAGGGGCACATCTAAATGCTCCCCGCTGCTCCCTAAGTCCCCCTCCTCTTTCCATCACTGGGAACACCACCAGGCACGCTTTGTGGAAGTCAGCCAAGGAGCCGAGCCCCACGCAGCTCTCACGGGCGGGAGGAGGACGGTGAGGTGACAGGACCCAGGAAGACGGTCCCTCGCTGGAGTTTCGGCACCTCTCCACCCGCCTGAGCGCCTCGCAGACACTGCCTTTCCGGGAAGAACTGAGTTGTACATCGTGACACAGCAGCACTCACCTATGTGTGCAAAACCATAAGAACCCCCATGAAACTAAATAAAACATTTGTCTTTCTCCTGTGGACCAGGTTGTATTGCATAGAAATACAAAAAAAAAAAAAAAAGACTAGCCGAAACCGGTTTGGCTCAGTGGTAGAGCGTCGGCCTGCGGACTGAAAGGTCCCAGGTTCGATTCCGGTCAAGGGCATGGACCTTGGTTGCAGGCACATCCCCGGTAGGGGGTGTGCAAGAGGCAGCTGGTCGATGTTTCTCTCTCATCGACGTTTCTAACTCTCTATCCCTCTCCCTTCCTCTCTGTAAAATATCAATAAAATGCATTTTAAAAAAAGACTGTACTTTCAGGGTCATTTCTATAGTTTGTCGCTAGAGGAACCCCTCTGAACGTAGAGAACCAAAACCACAAGGAGGAGGCGCAGCGTCCTCTCCTGAGCGTGAGGCTGGCTCTGGGTGTGGCCTCTGCAGCTGCCAACAGCCCCTGACGATCGCTCTTCTCTCCCCTTGGAAGGGAGAGCATGCCGTCTGAGTGGTTCCTGGTAAATAAATAAATAAATAAATAAA
Organism: Vespertilio murinus; assembly: GCA_963924515.1. NCBI lineage: Eukaryota > Metazoa > Chordata > Mammalia > Chiroptera > Vespertilionidae > Vespertilio > Vespertilio murinus. Next base: position 1,596,864 of record OZ004709.1, on the reverse strand, counting down.
TATAACAAGAGCAAATTATTAGCATAACATAGCATCCGCCTTAACAGAAAGGGTGTTTGGAGGGGGGAGGGGGGCGCGGAGGAAAGGGGACGGGGAGGAAAGAGCCCCCATGAGCTGAGCGGCCTCCCCACTTCAGTGGACTTCCCTGTAGCTGGTAAACTGTGAGATTCCCGTAATGATATACAGCACAGAAAACAAACAGCAATTTTATTTGATAGGAAAATTGTATCCTGTTACTGGACATGAAACTACAGCCTGTTCGATGGTGTTCTCAAAGCGCTGCCTGTGCAGACAGATGCTTTCTCTTGTAAAGGCAGCCGAGATGTAAATAATAAATCCGCCGCAAGTGGCCGGTCCGGAGACCGCGGGCATCGTTAGAGACACGGAGGCCCTCCTGACCTTGCGAGGCCCTCAGCCGGAGCCCCGGGAACTCCGTGGGTGTCAACCATGCCCTCTGCTCCTTCTACATCCCGTCTTGCTTAAGGGTCTTCGGGGTTCCCCATGGTTACTTGAATCGCATGTTAGCCACTCCTTGCTCTTTGATGCCCTTATTTCTCCCCTGACTGGGTCCTCTTTTATTTCTCCCTACTTCTCCCTCCACTGGTTAAACAACAAATCAAGCCTATCCTTCCTCGGCTTCCCCTCCCGTCCCCTCTGGGTCCCTGCTTTGGAAGGTGCCTTGGAGCCCCTCTCACCCAGGTCCTGCTCCCGCCAGGACCTTCCAGTGTCCCCTCGCTGCAGGGCCCTGGCCCGAGGGGTGACCTCTGGGTAGGGTTCGTGGACTCAACGCCTCTCATAAATGACGAGTGACATTGACCATCCAGCGAGCATCTCCCAGGCCCAGACCCTCCTTCTCCGGAGCACGCCCTGCCCTCACGCCGGTTTGTTCGCAGCTCAGACCGCAGCCCAGGACACTGGGGACGTCCACGCTTCCGTCCAACATCCCCTGGGGGTGAGCAGGAAACTGGTTTGGAACCGGTGCCAAGCCTCTGCTTTGTCCACTCTGCTGTGCTGCTGTCAGAAAGCTGTTTCTTGCACATACCGATGGGCTCACAAGCCATTGGTTTTTACAGTTGGTAATGGTCGCAGTAGACGTGTTGGCCAGTGCTCCATCGGGGCGGCGCCTCAGAACCAACCAGAGTTCACCCCGGAGTCAACGAGCAGGCGCCCACGACCTCCCGTGGCCACAAAGGGGAGGTGCGGGCCGGCCTGTGGGTGGGGAGCCCAGGGCTCCGGGACGCTGTGCATGGAAGATGAAGTCCATGAAGGAAAGAGTAGACAGAGCCACGGCGTTTGCTCCCATGTTAGACCCGGCACCACTCACCCCAAAACACTAGGCCTTGTGCAAGCCAGTCCCGCGGGCACGGGTACAGCCCGAGGCCCGGCTCCCAGCAGGGTGGGTCTGTGAGCTTTGTATCCCGTTATCCCACGTGGCTGGCCGCCTCCCTCCATGGACCCGGTGATCTACCGGGCTGCTGGTTCACGCTGTGCAGAGAGCACGGGGCTCCCGAGAGCCATTTCCTGGGTCCCGGCTCCTCTTCCTTCTCTGAGCGCGGACACGGCCCCGTCTCCCCTCTGGCAGGGCCCCTGCCCACAGCCTGCGGTGCAGGACGCTGGGCACCTCTGGTCCTGGTTTCTCTGCAACAGTGTTCCCCAAAGTGTGGTCTGCACACCCCCAGGGGGACGGGAAGAGTCTGGTGGGGGTCGCGTTGCACCGGAGTTTGGTGGGGATATGCACTGCACCGTGCTTAGCTGCGCCTAATTCTACGTTCTCATGAGTCACGTCAAGACAGTCTTGTGAGGCGTGAGATGGTCCGGTGTGCAGATAAATGTTATTCATAATATAACTTTTGTTTATATTTTATTATGAATAATTTTATTTTTCATTTATTATTATTATTTTGTGTATGTACCAAAAAAAGACAAAATAAATATATTTTGATTGTTATTAAAATACAACCTTTTTGACGAGGGGTACTCAGCGCTATGAAAATTACAGAAGGGGTACACATGTGTCAAAAGTTTGGGAAGCACTGCTCTACAATAAACAAACAAATAATAAATAATAAATAAATAAATAAATAGTCCTAACTGGTTTGGCTCAGTGGATAGAGCGTCGGTCTGAAGGGTCCCAGGTTTGATTCCGGTCAAGGGCGTGTACCTCGGTTGCAGACACATCCCCAGTAAAGGGTGTGCAGGAGGCGGCTTATGGATGTTTCTAACTCTCTAACCCTCTCCCTTCCTCTCTGGAAAAAAAAAATCAATAAAATATATTAAATAAATAAACAAACAAACAAACAGATCGGGAATTTCCCACTTTATTGCCTATCCGGGGAAGAGACGGTTTGGGGGCGCGTGGGTGAGGTGACCGGACAAAACCAGCCGGCCGGACAGTTAATGCTTTACCCTTGCGTATAATTTATACACTAAGCCGGTCACATGCCCCCCTAGTAATTTAGATGTAAGCAGATGTTGATTTATTCAGGAAGGCTCCTGCCCGAGGCGCGGCCGGCAGCCCTGAAATTTGAATTAAGCCGGGACAGAAGCCGGCTAGCCTATAATAACATTTGTATAATTTCACCGGTGCCCTCGGCTCAGTTCATTTCCTCGTGCGGTGGATGCATGAAATTGGCTCTCCAGCCACCTCGGGCCGATGCCGGCCGATACCGGGGCGGCGGCCCAGCCTGGACTCCGGGGTCCTTTCGGAACCGACCCCCTCTCTGCACCGTGTTTCTGACAAAACTCTCCGAATGGCTTCATTTAACCCCCAGACACGTGTTCCCCCTCCAGGCAGCGGCAGCGAGGGGCTCGGGAGGGAGGCCCAAGGCCAGGAGCAGATGCAAATGCTGAGCTGTTTCTCTCCCGGCCCCGGGGGCATGAAATCTGAGTTCTCGCTCGGGGAGCAGCGGGAGAGGAGGGAGAGAAGGGCCGGAGGAAATTCTTCCAAGGCGGCGAAAATAAACATTAACTGGAGCCAGGGAGGGGCCACACCCCCCTTCCCATTAACCTTTGGCTGAAATAAAAATCGGAACCTGCATCTCCCCACCGGCCCCTTGGCGCGGGGCGGGGGGGGGGGGGGGGGGGCAGCTCCTTTGGGGGATCGGGTTCAAGCCAGTAGACAATCTGCAGAGCTTCGGAACTGGTGGCGGAGTTTTCCATCCACACGGAGCGAACCGGGGGTTTTCATCGAGTGTCCCACCCCCCGACCCCCACCAGCACGCTCAGCGCACACCATGGCCGCTCTGGGAGCCGCGGCCACGCTCACGGCCTCCCCTCTATTCCCTCTCTGCCCGCCTTCGTTTCAGGCCGAGTCCCTCCCACCGAGGGGGTCAGGAGGTCTGGCAGGAAGCATCTCCCCCGGAGGGCAGGAAATCGCATATGCCCAAACCTCCCCCTGGCAGCAGCCTTCCCTTCAGAGGCGGGGAGGGGGAGGGAGGCAATCCTGAAGAGGAGAGAGGGGCGGACGGGCGCCTGCACTCTGCAAAAGGCTTGCACCTCCCGCCTCCCAGCTGTGGGCCCCGGGCCCTGGCGTCGGGGAGGCCAGTGGGGAGGCCGGTGCTGATCTGTCCTCCTCCTCCTGGGAATAAAGGCCGCTCCGGCTCCCGGCCAGCTGGTGCCCCGGGCGCTGCGGGCCGCCAAAGGGGGCCTTTCAGAGAATCCAGGCCATGTTTTGACTTCATTACCAATTCTAACCAGAACAAGCCTTCCCTGGCTTCGGCTTGCTTATGAAAGTTTACCTCCGCCACCATCGGAAATACACGGGGCAGAGGGCTAGAGGCCATCAAAGGCTTCCAGCCACAGCAGCAGCCGGCCTGCAGAGCCCGGGAGCCGGGGTCACCGGCACCGGGAGATACACCGTGTCGCCGGGCCCCGGGTCAGGCGCCGGCCCGGCTGAGGGCCGTCCTTTGTTCCCGGGGAGAAGGCCCCGGGTCCCCGAGAGGAGAAAGGAGGCCTCTCTCGCCCGCCCGTGGCCCCCTGACCTTCCCTGGGGACCGGCGCCCGGGGCCTCCGTTATGAAACCGGATCCCCCCTCGGCGCCGGGAAGCTTCAGATGTGTGCGCGGCTCCGCACAAAGGCAGAAATTGATGAGTTTCAGTGGGATCGGCTCTGAGGCGCAAAGGAAACAGCCCCGGGGCTGTGGGGGCGAGGAGGGACCGTTTATTGTCTTGCTGCGGGTTTCTCCTCTCCCCTTTCCTCCCTTTCCTTCTGGGGTCTCCTAATGAAGTCAAGATGTGGCCGGCGGGCACCGGCTCCACAGCCCGCGCCAGCATCTTACTTCTTACGGGGACCTTCCCTCCCGGCGGGCGGCGAACAGAGGAGATTCCAGCTCTGCCAGATTTCTGTCCTGTCCTCCTCCCCCTCCCGCCCCCTCCCTCCTTCCACCCAGCCCTTTTCGGGGGCGGGGGGGGGGGGGGGGAGCGCACACCACGCTTTCAGGACGGATTCCAGAAGGCCAGATCGAAGAGAACTCTGGCTGTTGATCCACCCAGCTTCCTGCCCTTCTCATCCCACACACTTTTGTTTCAGAAAACGCACCGACAACGGGGTTTCCCTTCACTTTCTCCCCTGAGAAAGTGAGATTTCATGTCCAGTCTTTAATTGTTCTCTGTCCCCACCCCACTGGCCCCCACTCATTCCTTCATTCCTTCATCCATTCTGCAGTCTGCAGGCCAACGTGCCGGTGTGTGTGCTGGGGTCAGGCCACGGAGGAGAGCAGCCAGGACCAGGGTGAGGACACGTTCGTTTCCGGTCTCCAAGAAGCAAGCCCTTCGGCTTCCGCCATGAGAACACACACACCACTGGGGTCGGACGCCTGTCCACCTACGTGTCCCGCCCAGAGGCCGAATCCACTGGCTCCTTTCCAAAAGCCCGTAGCGTGCAGCCTGACAACTCCGTCACCCGGACGCCAGGTTGGTGCTGGGCCGCGGCCTAGGACACCAACGCATCGGTCACGGCTTTTCCAGACGTGGCTTCCAGAGCAGGTGGGAGACGTGATCCGCACACTATGCTCTGGCTTCTGGGCCCGCCGAAGTGATGAGAGAGACGTGCTGTGGTGAGTGATTCAAGGCTGAAAATGAATGGATGGATGGATGGATGGATGGATTGGGGCTAAGGGGAGAGAGAAAAAAGTAAAAGACTGGTCACGAAACTCCAAATCCCATTTTTTGAAAAGGTGTGGGATGTAACTGATAGGTCCTCCCTCCCTCCAGTTGATGGACAGATGTAAACCCCACCTGCGGCCAGACATTCCTGAGCTCTGAACCACCCATCAGCACCTGCCAAGTACCCTAAGGCCCCCCCCCCCCATTCCTGAGTCCCTAACCAACAGTCAGCGTGTACGCTGAGTGCCCTAAGCTCTGTCCCCTATTCTTCCCTTAAAGGTAGACCCTCAGGTTTCTTCTGGCCTCTCTCTCTCTCTGGAAGCAGCCTGCAGGGGTACCCTTCTCTCCAATAAAGCCTGTATCCTGGCATCCTGGTCTCCGCACTTTTTCATTTCATCTTTTAGTGACCGGAAACATAGGACAAGCTTGGCCGGCAGGAACCTGCGGCCCCTCTGCCTCTGTCCTCCGCACGAGGGTCAGCTCGCACAGCTCCTCCTCGGGGCAGCTTCCACGGGGGCCCACAGTCCAAGAAGCATTAGCCGGAACCCACAGGAAGTGCTGCTTCCTTCCACAGGAAGTGCTCTTCCCTTCCCCCGGTATTCATCACCTGGAGGGGAAGACACGCCCTCCATGTAAATGGGGGTTCGTAGATATTTCTCATGAAGAGAAGCTGTTTTATTGGGGCGCCTCCTGTGGGTGGGGTGCAGTCTGCAGGCCGAGGTGCCCGGGTGTGTGTGCTGGGGTCAGGCCATGGAGGAGAGCAGCCAGGACCAGGGTGAGGAGACGTTCATTTCCGGTCTCCAGGAAGCAAGCGCTTCGGCTTCCGCCATGAGAACACACTGCTGGGGTCCAGTGCCAGGCAGGCCACTGCGTGTGAGGGGTTCCCCGAGTTCTCGGGCCCATCACACCCTCGGGCGAACACATGCCCCTCGAGACTCGTTTTGCCCGTGGCTGCGTGTGAGCTAGTTGTCCTTGGAGTGAATAAAAGCTGCTTTGCACGTTACTCTACGCTCCTGTGTTTTTTGTGTGTGTGTGTGTTTTTTTTAAAAAAGGTGCCACTTCAGAAGATGGGGATAAAAATGCATCAGATTGCGAACGCTCCCCGAGGGCAATCGGAAGGAAAAGTTGAGCTAGGCGACATCAAACCCGGCCCCTTCCTGTAAAACACAGTGCACTCAAAGGAGTCGTTTCTCTAAGGGACTAATCTTCTAATGAATCTCAGACCCCATCAGCCAATCTACTTTTTTTGGCAAGAACAGATTTTATCTATGTAAGAGACGACAAGGACTGGTGTAGCAGAAAGCACCCAAAAACATTAGCTATGTAATGAAATATTCTTCTAGTCTTGGTCCAAGTAAAAAGTCTTTGTTCAAGGAATTCTTAGTGGTTGTTGTTAATACATTTTTATTGATTTCAGAGAGGGATATATATATATATATATATATATATATATATATATATCCATAAAGAGAGAAAATCATCGATCAGCTGCCTCCTGCTCCTCGCCCCCGCCCCATGACCTCCTGGTTCATAGGTCGATGCTCAACCACGGAGCCACACCAGCCAGGCTGTTCAGGGAATTTTGAGCTAACCCCACTCCCACGCTGGAAAGGGTGGTCCCTGTCATCCCAGGTGGCTTGTTACTGGGGTCCCACCCTGGGACACCCAGGCAGTGGGCACTCTGAGAGGTCTTGCCCTCAGCACCCCCTACTGCATCCCCTCACTCCCCCCACCCCCGCATCTCTATGGAATGAATTGCCACTCCAGGTGGTCTCCCCAAGACCTGACCATGACTGAGTCTTCAACACAGCACGATAGCAGATGCAGGCCAGATGTCCTGGGGTTGATTTCAAGCAGAAAGAGAACTCCTGGCCCCATTTGGCCCCATTTCAGACGCCATGGATGTCCCTCCCACTCCCTAGCCTGGGAGGGATGGTCTCCAGCTCCCTTCGGGGCGATGCTGTAGTCGGCTTTCTTCATTCAGTCAGTCACTCAACCACTGCCCACTGACGGCCTCCAACCTGCCAGGTCAGGAGCTGCTTCCGGGAGCTGGGGAGTCAGCGGCGAGGGAGGCAGGGAGCACCCGCTTTCACAGAGCTTACTTTCCACAAACACGGGCACCCGCCCCCCAGAGAACGCATGAGGGCAGTGGCGTCAGGCGATGGCCAGTGACATCGCAATAACGGGACGAGGGGATGCAGAGTGAGCCCACAGGGGAAGGCCTTACGGGAGGCGGGTGGTGACGCTGGGAAAAGGAACTCGGCTGTCTCCTCAGTCCGACATCTGCTCACATGGTGGTAGTAGAGGCCCGGTGCTCGAAATGCATGCAAGCCGCTCGGCCCTCGCAGCCCCACGACCCCGCTGCCCCCGCCCACTTATCATTCTGGAAGGCGTTCTACCCGTCCAGTCTAGTTAGCATATTATTCTTTATTATATAGGGCTAGAGGCCCGATATCTGAAATTTAAGCAAGAGTAGGCCTTCCTTCCTCTGGCACTGGGGGCCCGGGCTTCCCTAGCACCCCGGCTTCCTCCGGAAGGTCGGCTGGAAGGACACCCAGTCTAATTAGCATGGTACGCTTTTATTATTATAGAGAGCATGTAACCCTCACAACCGCGGCTCAGGAAGCCAGGAGATTCTACTCGGAAATCTGAAACCCAGGCGAGGCGAGGCCACTGACCTTTCACCTGCCCGCAGGACCACCCGGCACTCTCCTCGGCTGGGGGCACGTGCGGTCACTGAACACTCCGCAAACGTCTTCCAGCTGTGGAGGCAGAGCGTCTCAGGGGCGGCCTCAGAGCATCTTCTTCCTTCAGCACTGAAACGCCGTCGCCCTTAGCCACTTGGTCTTCAAGGCTTCGTCACTTGTTTTCATTTTATTTTAGATTTCAGAGAGGAAGGGGGAGGGAGGGAGGAAGGAAGGGAGAGAGAGAGAGAGAGAGAGAGAGAGAGAGAGAGAGAGAGAGAGAAACATCGATGATGAGAATCATGGATCGGCTGCTTCCTGCACACCCCACATGGCGATGGAGTCTGCAACCCGGGCCTGTGCCCTTGACCAGAATCAAACCATGACCTCCTGGTTCCTAGGTTGATGCTCAACCTGAGCCACATGGGCCGGGCCATCATTTGGTTTAATTCACAGTGATTGTCCTCTGCTCCTCTGCACCCTCTGTGCCCACCGGTGGGCTTGCTTCACGTCCTCCCACAGCTCACCTCCCTGACCCCGAGCTGTGACCCGAAGGAGCCCGCCCTGCTGCCTCACTCTCCAGGCCGCATGCTCGCCACACCGGCCGGATTCGGCAAGATTCCCTCAGCTTGGTGGGTGTCAGCCCAGATGGGTGTCAGCCTGTGGGTGTCAGCCCATGTGGGTGTCAGTCTGTGAGGTGTCAGCCCGGGTGGGTGTCAGCCTGGGTGGGCGTCAGCCTGTGGGTGTCAGCCTGTGGGGTGTCAGTCTATGGGTGTCAGCCTGTGGGTGTCAGCCTGTGGGGTGTCAGTCTGTGGGTGTCAGCCTGGTGGGTGTCAGCCTGTGGGGCGTCAGTCTATGGGTGTCAGCCCGGGTGGGGGTCAGCCTGTGGGTGTCAGCCTGTGGGTGTCAGCCTGTGGGGTGTCAGCCTGTGGGTGTCAGCCTGTGGGTGTCAACCTGTGGGTGTCAGCCTGGGTGGGTGTCAGCCTGTGGGGTGTCAGTCTATGGGTGTCAGCCTGTGTGGGGTGTCAGTCCATGTGGGTGTCAGCCTGGGTGGGTGTCAGCCTGTGTGGGTGTCAGCCTGTGTGGGGTGTCAGTCCATGTGGGTGTCAGCCGGGTGGGTGTCAGCCTGGGTGGGTGTCAGTCTATGTGGGTGTCAGTCTGTGGGGGTGTCAGCCCGGTGGGTGTCAGCCTGGGTGGGTGTCAGCCTGGGTGGGAGCTGCAGAGGCAGCTGGATCGCCACAGGAACTGGGTTTGATATTTTAATTGAGGGTGGCTCCCAAGGAAAAAAGCCTGTAACCGTGAACTTGCGGGAAAAGGGCAAACTCCGGGAAGAAGAAGAAAACGGTTAATAGCGAGCCGAAGGGCAGAGAGAAGCTCAACCTCGGATTGGGCTGGAGGCGAGGCGAGGCACTCGGAGAGGGGTTCAAGGTCTCTGCCCGTGAGCCAGCGGGGGGCGGGGGGCGGGGGGGGGAGGCACGGAGGGGGGGGCGGTGGAGACGGGGACGGGAGGCGTGTGGGCTCACGGAAGCCCCTGGAAGGCCCCCACGTTACCAGAAACTAATGAAACGGGCCCCCTCCCTTCCCCCCCGCTCATCAAAAGAGCCGGGAAATACAGAGGAGATCTTGAACACGGGAAGGGAGAGAGAGGGTTGGGGAGGGCTCGGGGAAGGGGGGGCTCCCCATTTGAAGACAGAATCCTACAGGTGAGACTGGGGGCAAGAGTTTCCAATTACAGGGAGAGGTGAGAGTGGCAGGGAGGATATGAAATATCATATCTGTGTTTGTTCTCCACCGAAAATGAGGCTCTTCCTACCTCAAGGACAGTTTTCTCAGAAAGCGAAATGAGCTGTGAGGGGGGGGCTCTCTCCTCGCTGCCCGCCGCCTCTGTGGGCCCCCAGCGCCGGCCCCGCTGCGGCCAGGAAGGGCCCCGCCTTCGCCCGCTGGCCGCCACGCCAGCCCAGCGCAGTCACTGGGGAACCGAACACCCACCCAAGGCAGGATCGCAAACACTCACCACAGTGTCTCCTCTTTGTCCTTCCCTGCTCGCCCCAGTCCACGGCATTATGATAAATTGGGGGGGCGGGGGGTGGATTTTCTCTGCCCTCCCTGCCACCCCAGCGAGGCCTCACTCTGCCTCTAAGGTCACCGCTGATGTCAGGTGACCCACCTTCACGTTCCACCCCTCCCACAACTCACCTGTGCAAGGTTCTCTCAGACCCACACTCACATGTTGTTGGATCATGGTTTATTTCTTATCTGCTCCGCCCTCCTGCCCCCCTGGGCCTGTCCAAATACCTCAGGTCTTTTAAAATGCATCTTTGTTGTTACAGCTTTTATTGAAATACTAGAGGCCTGGCGCATGAAGTTCATGCATTGGGGGGGAGGGGGTGTCCCTCAGCCCAGCCTGCACCCTCTCCACTCTGGCACCCCTTGAGGGATGTCCAACTGCCCGTTTAGGCCCGGTGTCCAACTGCCTGTTTAAACAGCCAGCTGAAACCGGTTTGGCTCAGTGGATAGAGTGTCTGTCTGCGGACTGAAAGGTCCCAGGTTCGATTCCGGTCAAGGACATGTACATTGGTTACGGGCACATCCCCAGTAGGGGGTGTGCAGGAGGCAACTGGTTGTTTCTCTCTCATCGATGTTTCTAGCTCTCTATCCCTCTTCCTTCCTCTCTGTGGAAAATCAATAAAATATATATATTTTTAAAATAAACAGGCAGCCAGACAGCCCTCTCACAATCCAGGACTGCTGGCTCGCCTACCTGCCTGCATTCCTGATTGCCCCTAACTGCTTCTTCCTGCCAGCCTGATCACCCCCTAACCACTCCCCTGACAGCCTGGTTGATGTCTAACTGCCCTCCCCTGCAGGCCTGGTCCCCCTCAACTGCTCTCCCCTACAAGCCTGGGTCCCCTCCAACTGCCCTTCCCTTCAGGCCTGGTAACCCCCAACTTCCCTTCTCTGCTGGCCTGATGGCTCCCAACTGCTGTCCCCTGCTGGTCATCTTGTGGCGGCCATCTTGTGTCCACATGGGGGCAGCCATCTTTGACCACATGGGGGCAGCCATCTTGTGTGTTGGAGTGATGGACAATTTCCAAATTACTCTTTTTATGAGACAGGACATTTCACATACTCTATAGTTCACTCACTGAAGTGTACAGGTCGGTGGCAATTAGTACACCCATCACACCGTCTACTTTCAAAATGCTGTCATCACCCCTAAAAGAAACCTCAAATCCGTTAGCAGCCACTCTCCTCCCCCACCCCCCGCCCCCGGCCCCGGGGACCAGGCCTCTGCGTCGGGCTCCAGGGCGCTCCGCCTCTGCCAGACGTCGCACGCAGAGGGGTCCGTATGTGCCAGCCCTTCCTTCTTTTCTGCCGCCGTATACTCTCCCACCGGGGAACATGCCACCCTGCGTCCACCCACCCAGCTGCTGGTGGTGGGCATGGGGGCCGCTGCCACTGTTTGGCTCTTCGAATACTGCTGCTATACATGCTGTGTACAGGTCTCGTGTACGTATGTTTCCGTTCCTCTTGAAGTGGAATGGCTGGTAACTCCATGGTGGATATCTTCAGGACCTGCCACCCTGCTTCCCAAAGTGGCTACGCCATCTCACACGCCCACGAGCAGTGTGGGAGGGCCCCACGCTCTCCAGCACGGCTTACCGCCTACGGTTCACTTGTGGTAAGAGGCACGGAGCGTGTAGCCACTTGGCTGATCTTCCACTGCCCGCGGCGTCTGCGCCTGTTCCACCTTTACAAGCCGAAGAAGTAGATGTCATTGTCCGCTCAGAGGATCAGAACGCGGTGACTGGACAAGCATGCCAGGGTAGAGTGCCACCATCCCTATCCCTCTGCCTCCAAACCCTCTTCCCACCGCCACCGAGGTCCCCGCCCAAGATGCCTTCCCAGGCCGGCCAGCCCCCAGCATCGCTTCTTCCTCTGAAAGGAGAGCGGGCCGGGAGCGGGGTGCCAGCTGGGCGTCGTCCTCTGGCCGTTTCCTGTATAACATCTCGCTTTCCCAACCGGACAGGGCGCACTGCAGGCGGGACCTGCTCTTCCTCCGCTTTGCGCTGGACGGAGAGCATGCTTCATGAAGACGGAGGGAGCGGCAACCTTTCTGAGGGTGGCCCGTTGGCTCTCTCTCGCTGGGATCGGAGGGTCGGCTTGTCTCCATGTGCTGGTGCTGCGTGAAGCAGGCAGGCCCGGACCGTGGCAGTGGCACTCTCCAACTCACAGCCCCTCCGACGCCGCAGTGTGTGTTTCAGAGAGGGTTACCTGTGTGTTTGTTTTTTTAAAGCGAGACTTTATAAGAGAAAGCCTTGGCTTTCCATCGGAACCCAGGACACACACACACACACACACACACACACACACACACGTACACACACACACACACACACACACGTACACACAGCTTGCGGGGTGCTGTTCCAGGGCGAGGGTCCTGGAAATCTACGGGGCGGGGGTGGGGAGTGGAGTTTACCCACATCTGGGATGGCCAGTCCTCAAAGGAGAACCAAGATAGAGTCACCCACCACCCGCACTCCTTTCCTTCAAAGGCTGTCATTGACTCTGGGGTTGGCTGATCTCTATAGAGAAGTGACAGCATAAACCCGAGAGCTAATCAAACGTTCAGATCCTTTGATTGTGTGTGTGACGGGAGAGGCGTGCCCTCCACGTAATGCCCGTGCCGAGGGGCCAGGGGCTGACGGGCTTGTTTTCCGCGTGAGGCCTGGTGGCCGGGAGCGACTCCTGGGCGAGGTCTCTGGTTATTGTCCAGACACCCAGCTCCTCTCGCTGCGAGCGTGGAGTTTAGAATTCCAATCAGCCAGCCCGTCTGTGGACGGCCAAGGACATGTGGAATTAAGCAAGCCAGGGGTAATCAATGCCGAGGCTCGGGGCGGTGAGACCACCCGGGAGGCCTGGGAGGGAGGCGTCCTCCTCAGGAGCCGGGCGATTGGCTCTGTGCGCGGCCGGGTGCGGCGGCCTCACTGCTGTGTGGCCTCTGCCGGTGGCAAGGTGCCTGGCTACCCAGCTCAGGGTCCGGCTCCGTGTGGGGAATCTTAGGTTCATTAAGAAACCACTGGTTTTGTTTCCACTGGCAGGAACCATTCCTTTTCCTCCTCCGGGAGGGAAGGCGCCTCTCTCGACCTGCGGGTTTATGAGACGGCAGACCCGGAGCAGGCAGGGGGAAGAAATCTGGAGGCCGACGACGTCGCGCTGACACGCGGCCCTCTGCCGCGGTTTCCTGTGACGGAATGCGGGAAGGACGTGTGACTGGGCAGGGGGTGCGAGGACCTTGTAGAAGGTCCCTTTTAACTGGAGCTGGAGGTGGGGGGAGGGGGGAGTAATTACAGAGAAAGAGCCGTGCTCTCCTAGGGCGGCAGCTGCTCTGTGCACAGAGCCCACCTCGGGGAGGTAGGGTTTCCTATTCTAATTAGGAAACATACACAGTCCAGCGCCTCAACAATGAGGAGCCAGCTGATTGGGTGGTGGGGACGCTCCTCCAGAGCTCACTCTGGCTGGGAAACGCCCTTCCCTTCCTTTGTCACCAACATGGGGTGTCGGGGTGCTGAGAAGGTGATGGGTGTGATGGGTTATAGAGTAGGAGTGGGGTGTCCAAGGAAGGGAGACCTTATGTTCTGCCCTCTCAAGTGCTGTCTGCATCCCCTCCGCCCCCAGGCATCCTGCCTTGGACCTGGGAGCTCAGCCACGCTGCAGGAACTGGGTCCTGACACAGCACCATGGGAAAGGCGTTGCCTGCCACTTGCCTACCAGCCCGCCTGCCTCCTTTGTTGTTTAAAAAGATGAGGGTGGGCCTGGGCTATTGGAAGGCTCCACCACACCACTGCTACCCTGTTTCTCCGAAAATAACAGTGTCTTATATTAATTTTTGCTCCCAAAGATGCGCTAGGTCTTATTTTCAGGGGATGTATTATGTTTCCATGAAGTGTGTCTTACTTTCGGAGGATGTCTTATTTTCAGGGAAACGCGGTAGTTTCTCTTCCCTCAGGGCAAAGTCGCCCCTCTCCAACTCACCCTCGGGACAGGAAGGTCTCGCTGAGGACCGTAAAGACCGCTGCGCCTTGTTCGCCGACCCACGATGTGGGACTGACCAGCCCACCAACGCAACAGAGCATAGCAACGCCTGCCCGGAACCCGGTCTGCAGAGAGATCACCACCGTGTTTGCAGGGGAGGATACCAGAACAGCTCCAACAGCCGAGGTCTTCAGAGGAAGAGTGAAAAGGAGGATGAGGGAAGAAAGGAGGGAGGTCCCTTCCTGTTTCACCGCTCAGGCCAGGGGCTGGACCCCCTGTGGACAAGGAAACTGGCTAACTTATTCCCCTCGTCTCCCTTACTGACCATTGAGGCACAGAACGAGTTATCTGAAGGGTTCGTTCACTACGCCCCTTTATATGTGCTTCCTACAAGACCCCGTGTTTCTCTAAGAAGCCAAAGACGAGGACAGAACAGACATGACCGAGGGCAGGCGCCTGGTTAGGACTGATACACATGTGAGTGTCCATCTGATGAAAAAGGCTCTGTTTTTGTTTTTGTTTTTTCTTGTTGGTTTTTTTTTTTTTTTTTAAGGCATATGAATCAGTCTGTAGTGAGTTTCTTTCTGGGCCACCAGTTCTTTTGAGACCCAATTTCAATGTCAAACACTTCCTTAGGTGTACATGTCAGCCATGATATTTCAGTTCTGGATGGGGGAGGCAAATGGTGGTAATGCAGGTCCAACCCTCTCTGGTTTGGTCCTGGGCAACCTGCAGTGATGCACAGCTGCTGGCTGCTATTATGGTAAGGCGGCATCAGCGACTTCCATCTCTGGACTGCTGCTCTTCTCTCTTCATGGCTGGAGTAGTCCTGTCACTTCCTCTCTGTTGTCAGAATCCACATGGTCTCGGAGTTGTTTTCTGAAAACATAAAAACATATTCTCGACCAAAAGTTAATAAAGAAATATTTTCCATAAATTTGACTTGGGATCCTTTTTCATTTTTTGCCCAAATGGTTTTCCTCTGGCTTGTTTTGACACCATGTGCGTCTTTCATGGGTGTCTTGCTGATAGCATTACAATTAATTTTCTAAAGCACAAATTTTCTAGATGCAATTTGCTTTCAGGATATTTTTCCTTACATGATATTCTTCTACTTCTCCCCCCCCCCCTTTTTTTATTTAAATATTAGAAGGTTTTTGAAATTTTTGTAATTTTTGTCTTGATAGCTTTTAAATTTTAATTTTTTGCACTATAGTATGACTGCTTTAGGTTCATTAAGAGCTCTGGTCTTGGAGTCGGAAGGACACCCTTCCTCTTGCTTGCTACACCACTTGGGGGACCACTCTTT
This sequence comes from Vespertilio murinus, assembly GCA_963924515.1. Classification (NCBI taxonomy): domain Eukaryota; kingdom Metazoa; phylum Chordata; class Mammalia; order Chiroptera; family Vespertilionidae; genus Vespertilio; species Vespertilio murinus. The sequence goes on along the minus strand of OZ004709.1, from coordinate 1,581,730 downwards.
CTCTTTCCTCACCTCCAACACAATTGGGACAACAATGCTGGTTGAGAAGACCAGACAAAGGAATGGAGGAACGGAGGTGACATTGTTTGGTAAGGTGTACGACGTGACTTCTCACTATCTCAGTTTCGTAACTTCCCACTGTCTCAGTCTGAATGAGGAAAGTTAGAAAGGAAGAAAATCATAGCAGGACGAGGTGGAATTGTGGCAGAGCCACTTGAGGCTAAATTTGTCACAGATTAAAATACACACTCACATGTGTCCGGATGCTTTGAAATTAAACACGTTGCCTGAAAAATGGAGATAAACATCATCATCCTGACTTATTCTTTCTGGATCTTCAGAGAATGGCCGTGAGACCTTGTGACTTCTGAGAGTTCAAAGAAGAAAATGGAGAGAAGTAAGTTTATTCATTCTCCACTACCCAACCCCAACCCTACTCCTCGTAAACCTGCAGAGAAGGGGGCTGTTTGAGGTGGGTCTGTGCCTTAATTTATCCATTATCTACTTAAAGTTGTTTTCTTAAGTTTCTACAATAGGCTTGATTTTTCTAGATCAAACATAGAAAGAACGTACTCTGTTCTAGAGTCTCCCTTTTGCTTAGATGAGCTTTTAGGAGACCCAGGGGGGAGGAAGTCCAACTTGTAAAAAAAAAAAAAATCAATTTCTGGGAAATAAAAGGACAACAACCAATCCATAACAAGTTACTATAAAGCCAAAAGAAGTGGGTATTTAGGCTGAATGGACAGATCTAAGCATTTCTCGATGGCCACAAGAAGTGAAGCAAAAAAATTAAAGCTGTGGTTGTAGTTTGTTGATCCTATTCAATGCAAACCCCAGGAGGGATTAAAAAGTAAAAACATGGACTTCTGGTTTCATGAATTCTAAAAGCAAAACAAAACAAGTCATCCAGTCCTGATTCCCTTCTTAACGTAGTAATTTATTTAGGTTAATTAATTATTTCACTAGTAGAGGCCCAACACATGGATCTGTGCATCAGTGGGGTCCCCAACGCCTGGCCTGTGGGGATGAGGCCAAAACAGGCTCTCCAACATCCCCCGAGGGGTCCCGGATTGTGAGAGGGCGCAGGCCAGGCAGAGGGACCCCACCGGTGCATGAATCCCTGCACCAGGCCTCTATGTGCATGTAGGATCTTTGGTTAATCTCTTCCCGCCTTCCCCCCTCTCCCTTCCCTCTAAGATTCATCCGTCTGGTCCATGTTTCCATGCCCGTGGTCTCCGCTCCTGCGTTGAGCACCTGCCCCCTGGTGGTCAGTGCACATCATAGCTACCAGTCGGACACTCGCTTAAGGCTTTTATATTATATAGACTAGAGGCCCAATGCATGGAATGTGTGCAAGAGCAGGCCTTCCTTCCCTGCCTGCTGGCACCGGCTTCCCTCTGCACCCGGGACCTGAGCTTCCCTCCGGCCGCTGGCAGGCACCTAGGACTCGAGCTTCCCCGGCAGCCCTGGCTTTATCCGGAAGGGCGTCTGGAAGGACATTTGGTCTAATTAGCATATTATGCTTTTATTATTATAGATACTTCATAAAGAAACAGAGCCCCTGGCTTGAGTTTCCAGGGCCCATTGACCGGGTCGGGCTCAGGAAGACTCTAGATCAGGGGTGGGCAAACTTTTTGACTCGAGGGCCACCATGGGCTCTTAAACTGGACCGGAGGGCCTGAACAAAAGCAGCCTGACCATGCTGGCACTCTCATCTTGGGCTGCTGGTGAAGGAGCGGAGGGGAGAGCAAGAGAACCCTCCGCTCTTCCGGTTCTGCGGGCCGGATAGAACAGCCCAACGGGCCAGATCCGGCCTGCGGGCCGTAGTTTGCCCACGGCTGGTCTAGAACCTGGCAGTGCCCTCTGTGCCGGACCGGCCCTCCTCCTGCTCCCGTGTGGGGACGGAGCAGACCGGGGCGCCCTCCCTCCAAGCCCCGGCCCCTCCAGTGGCTCATCAGCTTCACCTTCAGAACCTCCCCCGAGACCAGCCGACCCCTGGTTGTCCCTGAACTCCTGTCGCCAGCACCCAGGAGCCCCAGCACCCAGGAGCCCCCAGCACCCAGGAGCCCCCAACCCGGCAGAGCGATCCCAGGGTGGAGGCTGTGCCCCCACCCACCCCGAGGCCCGCACCCACCTCTCTGGGCGGCCGTTCCCACTGCCGTGGCCGGGAGGGCGGCCTCTTCCTCCGGCCGATGGAGGAGAAGCCGAGCGCTGAGCGGCTTCTCCTCCATCCAAAGGATGCACAAGCAGAGAAGGACGTGGATGTAGGCGGAGCCCCGAGGGCCGATTGCAGCCCGGGGTTCGCAGAGCGGCCCGGGCAGATGGGACGGGGAAGCACAGCCAAGTGCCGGTGCCAGCGGCTGCTGTGAGGCACATACCTACACAACAGCCCCAAATACCCAGGAAGTGTGCATCTCGTTAGAGCCGCTCCCTTTCAACAGCCATTGCCCGGCCTGCCAGATGGACACTCCACAGATGACAAGGTCCAAAGCTTGGGAGAGGCCAAGTACCTAACTGGGGAAGGTAGAAAACTGGGCAATACGGTGATCGATCCATCCATTGATTGGATTGTTCCTTCGAGATTTGGAATGGCCCTGAAGCTCTTTTCCTCCGATTTTCAAAACTACGCACATCTTCGGTTTGGTTTGGTTTGGTTTGGTTTGGTTTGGTTTGGTTTGGTTTGGTTTGGTTTTTTAAGCTCTCGTTGGCACTGATTCCGAAATTCCGGAAAGGCAAAAAGCAAATAGGTATGAAGGAAGAGGTTCGTGGCAGAATCCTGCTTGAGCCCCATTTCCGGCGCAGCAGTGTGTAGAACGGCTTCGTTAATTGTTCTGGGTGCGGGAGGCCGGCTGGCCGCCACGTGCAGGAGCCTCGACGGAGCACAGTGCTCCCGGCCGCCACGTCAGAGGTCTGGGACTTGTCTCAGCGAGAACTCACCGGGAGAAAACCCCATTTCCCCTCACTATTTTACGGAGAAAGTGAGGTGACCCTGTGATTTCTAGATAAAAGAGTGAGTTGAGATTTGGTCATTATCCCTAAGAATGATCAGCCACAAAATATGCCGGCTTCACTTACAAACATCCCCTCGTGGACCTCACCCTGGGAGAGAGCAATGGAGGCCGGGGTTTCCTTCCTGATTGTCTTCTCCTGGTGGTTTTATTGCCAGCCTCCCATGTTGTAACGGGGTGGAGGCTGCTGGTCTCATTTCCACTACGGAATGGAAAAGGAGGTCAGCAGCGTTTTTAATCTACTCTTTCCCCCAAGTTCTTCATGATTGGCACAGAACCCAAGACAGAAACAAGAAAGCATTGTCGACATCACGAAACGCAGTCACCGGCGCGGGCGTTACTGAGATGCAAAGGACTCTGGGGCGGTTTCACAACTGAAGGCAAGTCCGTACCTTTGTGTCTTGCATTTGGCCAGATACGGACCCTGCTTTGCCATTTCATTGGAAATCTGTTCTAAATGGTGAAACAGGTTGTCATCATCTTGGACCTGGAGGTCCTGACGTTTCAGCATCTTTGTGCTGCGCGGTGCCCAGTAAGTCTTCACTCTGCACCCCAGAGTCTCCACGCGGCGCCCCCTGCAGGCCGGAAGGAAACGAAGACCCTCTCTACCAAACAGCCCAGTTTGGCTCGGCAGTCTGCTGGCCAGTGGATCACCACAGCGTGACGGACCAGCCAGACAGGCGGGGTCTCTCTGAGCGGCCGTGACCGGAAGCGCAGAGAGCAGCGTTTTGTAAGAGGGGTCATTCCAAAGTCTGGGAACACCTCAGAAACGGGCATCTCAGAACCCGGTTTGTTCGGATGAGTGTTATTTCCTTCCGAACCGCTACCGGGGAAGGCAAAGCCCAGTAGTCCCACTGCGTACATTCACGTGAGAACTGTCCTCAGTCCATCTGGGAATGAATAAGAAAACTAGACTCGATGTCTTTAGTCATATATATTTATATGTATTTTTTACTCTACACAGCATAATGCATCTTCATCGCGTGCGTATTCCCAGACCTGGCAGTAATTTTACTTTTTTAGTGAGGGATGCTCCAGGAGTTAAACATCCGAGGACAAAGATTGTTGTCGTCAGAGACTTCTAACAGGTTTTTAGGGGTTTCCGGAAGTGTGGTTCTCCAGCCACGTCGGCACAATTTAGAGCTGTGCACAGCTCCTCGGGGTGAGTGACTCCGGGGAGGGAGCACCGCCCCCTTCCTCCCGGCCCGCATCCCCGCAGCCCCATCTGCGCCCGGTCCATGGCTGGCTTGTGACCTGGGGCCGGCTGTTCACTCCACTTCCTGGTCTGAAAAGCGATGGGAAGGACCCGATGCCCACAGAGCGTCTTTCCAGTTCTACCAGGCCAGGACAAGGACACAGCATTCCCCAGGCCCGCGGGCGGCAAACCGCGGCTCTTTGGCCCCTTGAGTGTGGCTCTTCCACAAAACACCACGGCCTGGGCGAGTCTATGTTGAAGAAGTGGCGTTAGAAGACATCCAAGTTTTAAAACTCTGGCTCTCCAAAGAAATGTCAATTGTTGTGCTGTTGGTATGTGGCTCCGTTGACACATGAGTTTGCCGACCGCTGGTCTAGACAGATTAAAAGTCACTCTAGGACTAACCGGTTTGGCTCAGTGGATAGAGCGTCGGCCTGCAGACTGAAGGGTCCCAGGTTTGATTCCGGTCAGGGGTGCATGCCTGGGGTTGTGGGCTTGATCCCCAGTAAGGGGGTTCAGGAGACAGCCGATCAATGATTCTCGTCATTGATGTCTCTCTCTCTCTCTCTCTCTCTCTCTCTCTCTCTCTCTCTCTCTCTCTCCTTCTCCCTTCCTCTCTGAAATCAATAAAAATATTATTTTAAAAAAGTAACTATAGGCCACCGTACTGTCAATGCGTTGTCATGTCAATTGCCGAGGATGCTCCTTCCATAGGCTCTTCTTCTCACACTCGCTTGGTTACATTCCGTCCCACTTGAGGGCAAGAAGGAAGCTTTTGTTCATCTGAGTGTGGGGCCTTGTGGACATTTACAATTTTTTATTGCCAATCAGAGGATGTGTCTTTTGGGGGGGGACGGGGGGGGGGAGCAGAAGGAAAACGTGCAAAAAAAGAATGCTTTGGTTTTGTGTTATTTTGTAAGCCATTTTTTTTCCCCTTGGCGCCTACAGAAGACTGATATTTTCAAGCCAGATGCCCTGGTCATATGAACTTGTCCTGTGTTTAAAAGTCTGCCAACACACCTGATTCTTAGCATGACATCCGTCTTCACATGATTTCAGCTACACTTTGTAAAGCCAAAATGATGGCTAGCGTGCCCTTCCTGCAGGTACGCACTCCCGGGGCATGCCTGGCTCTATTTAGGTTTCTTCCTTCCTTTCTTTTTCTTCTTCTTTTTCTTTCCTTCCCTTTTTTAGTATCTCGGCCTTACAGGCCGGCCTCTCTCCTCAGAAATGCCAGCAAAGTCTTTGGATCAGTGAACTGCGAAGTGCTCAGAAACCACACCATTTCAGAAAGTGTCCTGCGAGCACAGAACACTCACGGCAGGTGACCCTCGGGTGGGAGCCCAGCGGCCCACCCCTCACTAAAGAGGAGAGAGATAGCAGCCGGCCGGGCCGCCTCTCCGGAACAAAGACCCGGACAGAACCGGAGTGATGCGCCCGCGGGAGGCCGCCGGAGGGGCGGTCCGCGAGGGTGTGCACGGTGTGACCGGTGTGCACGGTGCAGCCTCTCCGGCTCCGGGCGCTCCCGCAGGCGATGGAATGGCACGACCCCCTCTGAACGGCCCGGTGGGGCCGGGGGTCTGATCCGAAGGCGGGCTGACTGCGCCGGAACTGCAAGTCCTCGGCTGCACCCAGTGGAGGTTTTCTTTTCTTTCACCCGGCTCTGAAGACAAACAAACAAGCGAGCAAACAAACACAACAACAACAACAACAAGGGCAGGGTAGCTCCCTCCATCCTCCTGCAGTGCTGCGCGGCTGGACGTCTGAAACGGGCTTGTGTGTGTCCCCCCGGCCCCCCCTGCCCCCCCGGCGCCGGTGGCGCTTGCCTGGGGCAGGCAGATCGCCGGCTGGCTCTCACCCACGCCACTCGGGACCGCGCCGCCGCCGCCGAGGGAGCCCAAAGCGCGCCGCGCGGCCGGCACCACCGCCGCTGCCCCGACCTCCCCGGGCGGCGGCGGGAACCTCCACAAGTAGCCCGGCCCCGCGCCCCGCGCCCTGGTGCCCCGGCCCCGCAGGTCAACTTGGGGAAGCGGCGAGCTGCCCCCCGCGCGCACAGACACACACACACCCAGACACACACACAGACACGCACACAGAGACAGACACACAGACAGAGACACACACAGACACGCACACACAGCAGCCCGCTCCCTCCCTCTAATCGCCCTCATCTGCCGCCTTTCCCCGCTTTTTGGCAAAGGAGCGCTCTCCATCCATTTGCAGAAACCGCCCGCGGAAACGTTACATCAAAACTAATCACAACGATTAAAATCAGCTTTTCTGTGCGCGGGGCGGGCGGGAGAGCCGGACTGTGTGCGTGTGTGTGTGTGTGTGTGTGTGTGTGTGTGTGTGTTTCCATCAAAGTGTGTGTGTGGGGGGATAATAACCTGGAAAAATGTTTTCTCTCCGTGTACATCGATTTCCCTATCCGCGGGCATAGACCTTTATTTTGGGTCTGTTTTCCGGGGAGCTGGTCGCCGGCCGGGCCGGGGCCGGGGCCGGGTGCGCAGGAGTTGCGCTCGGAGGCGGCGGCGGGGCTGGCGGCGGGGCAGGAGCTAATTGCATCCTGATCCCCGCCCGGAGGGGTTCGGGCCCCGGAGCGCTCGCCCTGCATTCCGCCCCGCCCGCCCGCCCAGCCCGCAGTCTGCGGCCGCGCCGAGCGCGGAGCCGCCGCGGAGGACCGAGCGGAGGGCGCGGCCGCGGCACTTGGAGAGACTTTGCGCCGCTCCACGTTCCAGGTAGGACCGGGCGGCGTGTGCGGCCCGCCGGGGAGGGACGGCGGCGGGGCGCGCGTTTACGCATGTGCCGGGCGCCGGGCACCGGGCGGGCGGGCGGGCGCGCGGGCGCGCGGCTGCGGAGCGCACACGCCGGGCGGGGGCCGGGACCCGCTCCGACCGACCGCGCCGGCGGCTGGGCTGCCCTGCCGGCCCCGCTCCGGGGACCCGCTCCGGGGGACCCGCTGGACCTGGGCCGGACCGGGACCGGGGCCGGGGGGCGGGCGCGCGCGGGGGCCGGGCTTCCGGAGCGCGGGGGGCGGCCGGCAACTCGGAGCCGAGCGGCGGCTGCCGGAGCCCTGCCAGCGCCGCCGCCCCGCCCGGCCGCGCGCGCCCCTTTCCCCCGCGCGGAGCTCGGCGCCCGCGATCAGCCCCGGGAGCTCCGGCCCCCGCTCCGTCCTGGGCGGCCCCGGCCCCCGCTCCGTCCTGGGCGGCCCCGGCCCCGGCCCCGGCCCCGGGAGGGACGCCGCCCCCGCCCGCGCGGGCAGCCTCGGCGGCGCCGGACCCGGGAGGCCGCGGAGGCCGCCGAGCGCCCCGGGCCGGACGCGCGCTCCCCTTTGTGCCATCGCCGCCCGCGTCCCCTCGCCGGGCCGGGCCGGGCCGGACCCGCCTCCGCCCGCCGGCGCCTTTAAACCCCCTCCCGCCCCCTGCACCCCCCCCTCCCCGCTCCCCTGCACCCCTCCCTCCAGCTCCCCCCGCACCCCTCCCTCCCCGCTCCCCCTGCACCCCTCCCCGCTCCCCCTGCACCCCTCCCTCCCCGCTCCCCCCGGGCCCCCCTTTCAGATGCAAACGTTTCATTTATTTTTGAAAAGCTCTCGCCCTCTCCCGCCTCCTCCGGATAAAGGCCGGCACGTGCTCCGCGCCCGGCGCCCCGGGAGGGAGGGAGGCGGGGGCGCGGGGCGCGAGGAGGCCGGCGGCGGAGCCGGGGCGCCCAGGCCGGAGCCCGCACCCCCTCCCCTCCCCTCCCCTCCCCTCCGGCGGCCGAGGCCCCCAAAGCGGCCGTTCCCGCCCCCCCCCCGTCCCCCCGGTCTGAGCCGGCGGGGGGCCCGCGGGGCGCGGGGGTTGGGGGCCGCCGCTGGGCTCCCTCCGGATGGAAGGCGCTTCCTCTCGCCCCCCAGAGGGGCCGCCGCACGGCCGGGTCCGCGGGCGGGAGAGGGGGGGGGGTGGAAAAGGGGGGCCTCTGGAGAGCCCCCCAGATCCGCGGGGAGAGGCGGCGGCGTGCGGTGCGGGGCCCTCACCTGGGCGCCCCCCGCGGCCCCGGCACCCGGCCCGCACCTCCCGCGCTTTGTCCGCCTTTGTGCGCCGCCGCCGGGGCCGGGCCGCCTTCCCGCCGGCCGCTGACCACGGGGAGGTCAGGGCGCCGCGTGGGGAGCAGCGCGGACGGTCCGGTCCGGGGCGGGGGACGCCGTGGCCCCGGCCGGAGCGGTTTGGGGCAAAAGCTACATTGTCTCTGAGACCCCCAACCTGCTGTCAGGCAAGCCCCTGCGTGTGCGTGCGCGCGCGTGTGTGTGTGTGTGTGTGTGTGTGTGTGTGACTGTGTCTGTGAGTGTGACTGTGTGTGTAAGTATGACTGAGTGTAAGTGTGGCTGTGTGTAAATGTGACTGTGTGTGAGTGTGACTGTGTGACTGTGTGTGTGACTGTGTATGTTAGAGTGTGTGAGTGTGATTGTGTGTGACTGTGTTAGTGTGGCTGTGTATGTAAGTGTGGCTGTTGTGTGAGTGTGACTGTGTGTGTGAGATGTAGGAACTGGGGGAGACCGCAGTGTAACACACTCATTCTTTAAGGAACGTTCGCCTTCTGTTTTCAATCAGCTAAGCTGGCAGCTAGAGATACAAGTTTATTTGCGAATCCCCCCTGGGCACCAAGCATGCTTGGGTTGTTTTAGCAAATTAAAAATGAGCAACATGCTTTTACCTTCTCAGCAGTAGGCTCCTTAAGAGACCTCCTGTGTGTGTGTGTGTGTGTGTGTGTGTGTGTGTGAGAGAGAGAGAGAGAGAGAGAGAGAGAGAGAGAGAGAAGCGTTCTCCGTGTGTATCTCAAGTGCGGTTTTAGTGTGGAAAGGGGGAAATAAAGGACTTTTAAAGGCTGAGCTGATGCCGTGACTCGTGCGGTCGGATTTCACGTCGAGGACTTCCCAGGCGCGATGGCCGTCTGTGGGGACGGGGAGCTCACCTCGCTGGTGAACTTGAGGTGGTGGAGGGGTCACGCGTGTCCTGGCCCGTGGGCAGTGCCGCTCAGCACCGCGGGTGCGGTGCGTGGCGTGTGGCCAGCGGGAGGCTGCTGGGCCCGCCCAGGCGTCCCGCTGCGGGAATGGAAGGCGGGTCAGCCACCGCGAGGGCGGCGGGGGGTGTAGGGCCACCAGGTGGGGGCAGGGGTGGCCACGGAATGGTAACACTTGGCGTCAGAGAAGACATCACTGGTTGAGTCTTGCCTGTCTCTAAGTGAGCAGCCAACGAAGCAAAAGCGCCGGCGTCTGCTGAGAAGACAGAGGAAGTGCCCGGAGCGCGAGTGGTCGTTAGTGAGAGAGGACGCTCCCAGCGCCAGGGTCAGGATGGCCGCCGGGGTCAGGGTGGCCACAGAGGTCAGGATGGCCATAGGGGTCAGGGTGAGGTCAGGATGGCCATAGGGGTCAGGATGGCTGCCGGGGTCAGGGTGGCCCCTGGGGTCAGGATGGCCACAGAGGTCAGGATGGCCATAGGGGTCAGGATGGCTGACGGGGTCAGGGTGGCCACCGGGGTCAGGGTGGCCGCTGGGATCAGGATGACCCCTGGGGTCTGGATGGCCATAGGGGTCAGGGTGGCCGCCGGGGTCAGGGTGGCCATAGGGGTTGGGTGGCCGCCGGGGTCAGGGTGGCCTCGGGACTGACTCGGCTGTGTTACTGACGCCCGCAGCACCGCACACGGTCCCCAAACTCACGCTAGAGGTCTCCCTTCCAGCGGCAGCTCCTGTGGCTCCGGGCCGGGCCTAGCAGAGGGGGCCAGTGGTGACGTGCTCCCGCTCCCGAGATGACAGGTGGCTGGCCGCCGGCCGCCGGGCGGGACTCGGGGTGGAGCCCAGGCAGCAGTCGCAGCACACGTCCTGAGGACAGCCTCGGGGTGACGGCAGCGCTTTCTGCCGAGGGTGCTGGGCTTCCGACACATTCGCCTCGTGGACACGGACTCCCAAGACAGGGGCGTGGGGTGGTATCCTGTACCTTTCCCTTCCTCTCTCGTCGCAGAACATTCATTCAGTGACGAGCCTCAGTCCATCCTCCGTAACCGAATTCACAAGAGACACCGAGGCCGTCCTTGGTTCTTTAACCCTCACCCACTGACATGTGTCTATTGGTTGAGAGAAGGAAGGAGAAAGGGAGGGAGGAAGAGAGAGAAACACTGATGGGAGAGCAACGTCCGTCGGTTGCCTCCAGTACTCACCCCCACCAAGGATAGAACCCGCAGCCGCGTGGTGAACCGGACGATGCTCCAACCAGTGGGCCACCTGGCGCGGGCGCAGGGCCGGCTCTGGTCCCTCCGGGGCTCCCCCGCTGTGGGAGGGGCACCCACAGGGTGTCACACTCGCTCCCTGCTCCTCTGTGAGCCGCACGGTGAGGTCTCCCTTCCCCCGCTCAGCTCAGGTCAGTTCACCTTTCGACCCGGCCTGTGCTTGACCTTCTGAAGCACAGCCAAGTCCCTGCCTCACACCGCACATTTCTTAGAAATGCTGTAAGCATGTGCTCGGCCACCGTGGGAAGGCGCTGCTCAGCCTCGCTTTCTAAAGGTCATGTGCTGCCAAAACCGGTTTGGCTCAGTGGTAGAGCGTCAGCCTTCGGACTGAAAGGTCCCGGGTTCGACTCCAGTCAAGGGCATGTATCTTGGTTGCAGGCACATCCCCAGTAGGGGGTGTGCAGGAGGCAGCTGGTCGATGTTTCTCTCTCATCGATGTTTCTAGCTCCCTATCCCTCTCTCTTCCTCTCTGTAAAAAAAAAAAATCAATAAAATATTTTTTAAAAGACTCCCGGCAGAAGGGAGAATTTCAATAAGCAGTAATAAATGGAAAACATTGTGTAATTATTCTTTTTTTAAAAAATAAAGGTTATGTGCCCACAGTTACTGCCAGTCGCTCACGGACCAGCTGGCGTGGTCCCACAACTTGGCCTGAGCTCGGCGCCCTCACCCTCCACCCCGGGCGCCTGTCCCTCGTGTCTCTCACCTGCCGGCCTGGTCCTTGGCGAGCGCGGTCTCGGCCCCCCGCCTCCTGCTTTCCTCCCCGACGTGGCTTTGGTCCCCCAGACGCCTTGTCTCTCCCCTCCCCCGGCGTTACCTCTCCGAACCCGTCCCCGAGTGTCTGGCCACAGACCCCGCCAGCTGCCAGGAAATAAACGCGTGACCCGTCTCCCACCTACCACTGGCCCACAGCTGTTGGTGAGTCTAAAATAGCCTCCAGTTGAAGCCCGTGTGGCTCAATGGTAGAGCGTCAGTCTGCGGACTGAAAGGTCCCAGGTTCGATTCCGGTCAAGGGCATGTACATTGGTTGCGGGCACATCCCCAGTAGGGGGTGTGCAAGAGGCAGCTGGTCAATGGTTCTCTCTCATCGGTGTTTCTAGCTCTCTATCTCTCTCCCTTCCTCTCTGTGAAATATCAATAAAATATATATTTAAAAAAATAAATAAATAAAATAGCCTCCAGCCGAAGCCGGTGTGGCTCAATGAAAGGTCCTGGGTTCGATTCCGGTCAAGGGCATGTACCTTGGTTGCGGGCACATCCCCAATGGGGGTGTGCAGGAGGCAGCTGATCGCTGCTTCTCTCTTATCGATGTTTCTCTCTCTCTACCCCTCTCTCTTCCTCTCTGTAAAAAATCAATAAAACACATATTAAAAAATAAAATAGCCTCCCTCCCGTTAGGCAGGCGGTGTTTCTCAGCACCGGGACCCGGAGGGCGGCCGCCCGGAGAGTCCGGGCCCTCCTTCCACGGCAGTCGGGCTGGCACGCCCGGAGCAGCGGCTTTCCGTGACTTCCAGGAGCCGGTTCCAGCGTCACTGCGGCGGCAGCTGGTCCACATCCCAGCTCCACAGGGTGGTCTCGGTGGTTCCTCGCGTGGGGCCTGAGCGCAGCTCTGGGTGGAAAAGCCACGTCGCCTGGGGACCCGCCTCCTGTAGCCACGTGGCCACACCGCTGCCACTGCCGTTGCCCTGGGGGCTGAGAGGCAGCACAGGTGTGCATGCGTGTGTGTGTGTGTGTGTGTGTGTGTGTGTGTAACCCGTGTGCAAACAGGAGCCCAGGCCGCCCCGTGCTACAGGGGACCTTGCTTCCGAGGCGGCATCAGTTCACCTTCTTTAAACACATTTGTATGTTCACTTTAGAGAGAGGAAGGGAGAGGGAGAGAGAGAGACATCAGTGATGGGAGACTCCATGACCAGCTGCCTCCTGCACGCCCCCTGCTGGGGGTCCAGCCCGCACCCCGGCCTGTGCCCTAACGGGAACAAACCAGCCACCTCCTGGTGTACAGGGCCGTGCTCAACCACTGAGCCACACCGGCCAGGCCTCGTGCTTGCTCACAGGGTGGCACTCCGGCGCACGGCTGTCCGGAGAGCCCCGAACCTGCGGCCGGAGCCGCTGAGCCGTGCCGAAGCCCCAGGCACGGAGCCGGCGGGGTGGGCGGTGGGCCGGCCGGTGCACGCTCGGCAGAGAAGCCGGCAGGACGGTCCCCTCTGCCCCCAGCAGATGGCAGCGGCACACCTCCCAGAGCTCGTCCTCCGCCTGCTCCTTCCTTCCTCACCCGCCCACCTCCCTGCCAACGGAAGTCTGAGCGACCCGAAACCACCCCGGCTCCTCCGCAGGAACCACTGGGGGCCACGGGCAGCTGGCGAGCCTGCACCTGGGGTGCCCCCCTCACCCCAAGGGCTGGGCAGGGCGGGTGCGGAGAGAGAGCAGCCACGGCGGCTGTTAGAGCCACTTCCTGCTTCCTGCCTGTGGGCAACCCCCCCCCCCACTCGGAGGCCTGCCTGGCCCTGCAGACCCGAGGAGGGGGGCTGGCAGCCCCGGGGTGCCCTCGTGCTTATGGGAGGAGAGCCCCATGCCCCTTAGAAAGCGGGGTGCCGGCAGAGATGGGACGCAGCCAGCAGGCGGGGGGCAGGGGCGGGCAGTGCCCGGAGCAGCTAGCGGCCGCCCAGGCCCCTCGGGGAGGGAGGTGAGCCTGGTCTTCAGCTGCTTGGACGTGGGGCCCACAGTCAGCTGTGACCCCAGACCTCGTCCTCGGCCTGCCCGCGCCGAGGTCACCAGCCGGAACTGACACGGCAGGCTCCCGGGCGCCAGGCTGGTCCCCCCCAGACTGGGAGGCCCGCTCTCCAGACGGAGAGATGGAGGCGCCCGGGGAGACCCACTAAGGGGCCAGGGACACGCGCTGAGGGGGACAGAGCAGGATCCGGACGGGGGCTCTGGCGTCCGCCGAGCTCCGAGCCCAGCCCGGCCGCCTCCTCCGGACAAGATGGTACCAACAGCCGGTGGTGAGGACGTGCCCATGCCAGGACGCCGCCGGCCACCCTCCCCGAGGTGAGCGGGCGGCTGCTGTGCGGTCTCACTCGGGGAGAGGAGCTACCCACCCCGCCCCGCCCCGCCCGTGAGAGACACGCAGATGCCTGCGGGGACCCCGCTATGCTAACGGGCCAAATGGAGTCCCCCTGCCCCCCAAACTGCCACGGAGACGTAACGCTGAGAGAAAGAAATTGACCTAGAGTGATCAGAATCTATTTCCTATTTACCATATTGGATATACTAGACAGCCCTCCCATTCTATCCAACTCCCATAAATGCACAGCTTTCGTTTCTGTAGCAGCTGTTTAATGCTCTTCTCTACTTATGCAAGGTTTGACTGATAGTCACTGGAGTTTTCCTGCAGAACTCGGTCATATCCACCCCCAGGCTCGTAGGCGCAGGGCCGGCAAACGCAGGTCTACCGCTGTGAGTGCGGGACACGCAGCTTACTCTGGCGTTGTGGCTTATGGTTGTGTGACGTCCATGCACACACCCGTTGGCCCGCGGCTGTCCACCTGGGGTCAGCCTCAGCGCCGTCCTCAGAAGCGCCGAATGGGCCAGAGACGGATGGGGTTGCCCATCCCGTTCAGCACAGGTTCCCCTCAGAGAGGCACCGCGCATCACTCGGAGGAAGCGGCAGGGATCAGGACATCGCTCGCCGCCCCGGGCCTCCGCACACACACACACACACACACACACACACACACACGAGGCCACGCTCAGCCCCCGGGGCAGACTGACTGCCTCTCGGCCATCCTCCCGCACCCGGGACGGAGCGCAGGCCGTCGGGGCTGGGGCCTCGCAGCTTGGAGCCCACTCCCCACCTGACGCCCCAGCCGCTGGAGGACAGACAGCCCACCCGGGGCACGGGGACAGGACGGGGCCTGAAGGTCACAGCCACGGCCTCTTAGCAGGGGCCGCTGGGAGGCTGCAAGCCGGGCGGCCGTGGGGACTGCAGGGGGCGCCATCGGGAAGCAGTCTGCTCCACTGGCTCCCGGGTGGCCGGTCCCCTCGCAGCTGAGTGGGCACGGGAGTCCGTGGCCGGCCAGTCACAGGCCCCGGCCATCGTGTCGGGGCTGAGGAACTCGGGATGAAGCGCCACGGACTTCCTTCCTCCTGGAGAAATCGGGGACATTTCTTTCTTTTCTTCTTCTTCTTCCAGTTAAATTTTGTGCTCATGTAAGTCTTGGCACAGTGTTATTCTTCTGCTCCCGAGTAGGCACGCCACAGCCACCACATCGGTGGTGCGATGTGATGGTGACGAGGCTATTAGTCAGCTTCGCCGTCCTCATCTGCCCAGTACGGTTGGACACACATTACCTCTCCATTTCCGCTCCCGCAGCCACGCCGTGTGACCTCAGCACTAACACAAGTGGCTTGCCACTTCTTAACAGCTGGTCTTTCCCGAGCGTGAGCCTGAGCCAGAGCCCCAGCCCAAGCCTGCCTTCTCCAGCGTGTTTCTAGCTCCGTAGTTGGGGAGCTCCGTGGTTGGTTAGGGAGCTCTGTGGTTGGTTAGGGAGCTCCGTGGTTAGGGAGCTCTGTGGTTGGTTGGGGAGCTCTGAGGTTAGGGAGCTCCGTGGTTGGGGAAGCTCTGTGGTTGGGGAGCTCCGTGGTTGGTTAGGGTGCTCCGTGGTTGGGGAGCTCCGTGGTTGGGGAAGCTCTATGGTTGGTTGGGGAGCTCCGTGGTTGGTTAGGGAGCTCTGTAGTTGGTTAGGGAGCTCTGTGGTTGGTTAGGGAGCTCCGTGGTTGGTTGGGGAGCTCCGTGGTTGGAGAGCTCCGTGGTTGGTTAGGGAGCTCCGTGGTTGGTTGGGGAGCTCCGTGGTTGGTTGGGGAGCTCCGTGGTTGGTTAAGGAGCTCCGTGGTTGATTAAGGAGCTCCGTGGTTAGGGAGCTCCGTGGTTGGCTAGGGTGCTCCGTGGTTAGGGAGCTCCGTGGTTGGTGAGCTCCATGGTTAGGGAGGTCCACAGGGAGGTCTGTGAGAGCCGCCTGGAGGGCTTAGCACAGGTTCCCGGCTCCACCCTGAGTTCCTGATGAGACGGGTCTGGGCGGGGCCCGAGGACTGGCCTTGCTCACGGTTCCCAGTGGCTGCTGGTGCTGGGGGCCCAGGGACCCTCTGGGAAGCTCTGTTCATGGAAGCGGTGGACGTAGAGGCACTCCGGGGAGGACACGAGAAGAATCAATGGTCGGCCGAGACCGGTTTGGCTCAGTGGATAGAGCGTCGGCTTGCGGACTGAAAGGTCTCGGGTTCGATTCTGGTCAAGGGCATGTACCTTGGTTGTGGGCACATCCCCGGTGGGGAGTGTGCAAGAGGCAGCTGGTCGATGTATCTCTCTCATCGACGTTTCTAACTCTCTATCCCTCTCAATTCATCTCTGTGTAAAATCAATAAAATATATTAAAAAAAAAAAAAAAGAATCAATGGTCGGACAAACGTGGGAAGCGCTGTGCCCTCTGTGAAGGCTCGTGGGCATCTTGAAGACTTGCAGAAGCCTTGCAGCTCAGGAATCTGTTTCTAACGCAAGTTTCCTAAACGTGGTGGACCAGAGCCCTTGGTTCTGTGAGTGCCATCAGCTCCCAGGTCGCTGCTCCTGGGACACGTCAGGAAAGGCCATCCGCTCACGGGCCTAGATGGAGCTGACCTTCAGCGCCTCCCACTCCTGTGGGCAGCGTCCCCCCCCCCCCACGGGCCCAGCGGGCTGTCTCCCCCACAGGGCACCTCCCACCCCAGCGTTCTTCCTCCAGAGCATCTCCTTCTCCACCTCATTCCCGCCAAACCTGCCTCTGACCTTTCCCGGCTCCCTCTTCCCCAGCTTGCTGGTCCTCCCTCTCTGCCTCCCTCCCTCCCTCCCTCCTCCTCTCTCTCCAGGGGGCTCAGGAACCACCGCTTCTGCAGCACGCTCATGGCACCCTCAGCTCCTCCTCACTAGCCCTCTCTGAGCTCAGCCCTGATCAGCTCAGCTCAGCCCTGGATCAGCTCAGCTCAGCCCTGGATCAGCTCAGCTCAGTCCTGGATCAGCTCAGCCCTGGATCAGCTCAGCTCAGTCCTGGATCACCTCAGTCCTGGGTCAGCTCAGTCCTGGATCAGCTCAGCTCAGTCCTGGATCAGCTCAGCCCTGGATCAGCTCAGCTCAGTCCTGGATCACCTCAGTCCTAGGTCAGCTCAGTCCTGGATCAGCTCAGCTCAGTCCTGGATCAGCTCAGTCCTGGATCACCTCAGTCCTGGGTCAGCTCAGTCCTGGATCAGCTCAGTCCTGGATCACCTCAGTCCTGGGTCAGCTCAGTCCTGGATCAGCTCAGCTCAGTCCTGGATCAGCTCAGCCCTGGATCAGCTCAGCTCAGTCCTGGATCACCTCAGTCCTAGGTCAGCTCAGTCCTGGATCAGCTCAGCTCAGTCCTGGATCAGCTCAGCTCAGCCCTGGATCAGCTCAGTCCTGGATCACCTCAGTCCTGGGTCAGCTCAGTCCTGGATCAGCTCAGCTCAGTCCTGGATCAGCTCAGCCCTGGATCAGCTCAGCACAGTCCTGGATCAGCTCAGTCCTGGATCAGCTCAGCTCAGCCCTGGATCAGCTCAGTCCTGGATCACCTCAGTCCTGGGTCAGCTCAGTCCTGGATCAGCTCAGCTCAGTCCTGGATCAGCTCAGCCCTGGATCAGCTCAGCTCAGCCCTGGATCAGCTCAGCTCAGCCCTGGATCAGCTCAGTCCTGGATCAGCTCAGCCCTGGATCAGCTCAGTCCTGGATCACCTCAGTCCTGGGTCAGCTCAGTCCTGGATCAGCTCAGCTCAGTCCTGGATCAGCTCAGCCCTGGATCAGCTCAGCCCTGGATCAGCTCAGTCCTGGGTCAGCTCAGTCCTGGGTCAGCTCAGTTCTGGGTCAGTTCAGCCCTGGATCAGCTCAGCTCAGCCCTGGATCAGCTCAGCTCAGCCCTGGATCAGCTCAGTCCTGGATCACCTCAGTCCTGGGTCAGCTCAGCCCTGGATCAGCTCAGCTCAGCCCTGGATCAGCTCAGCTCAGTCCTGGATCAGCTCAGCCCTGGATCAGCTCAGTCCTGGGTCAGCTCAGTTCTGGGTCAGTTCAGCCCTGGATCAGCTCAGTCCTGGATCAGCTCAGTCCTGGATCAGCTCAGCTCAGCCCTGGATCAGCTCAGTCCTGGATCACCTCAGTCCTGGGTCAGCTCAGTTCTGGGTCAGTTCAGCCCTGGATCAGCTCAGTCCTGGATCAGCTCAGTCCTGGATCAGCTCAGCCCTGGATCACCTCAGTCCTGGGTCAGCTCAGCCCTGGATCAGCTCAGCTCAGCCCTGGATCAGCTCAGCCCTGGATCAGCTCAGTCCTGGATCACCTCAGTCCTGGATCACCTCAGTCCTGGGTCAGCTCAGCCCTGGATCAGCTCAGCCCTGGATCACCTCAGTCCTGGGTCAGCTCAGCCCTGGATCAGCTCAGCCCTGGATCAGCTCAGCTCAGCCCTGGATCAGCTCAGCCCTGGATCAGCTCAGCCCTGGATCACCTCAGTCCTGGATCACCTCAGTCCTGGGTCAGCTCAGCCCTGGATCAGCTCAGCCCTGGATCACCTCAGTCCTGGGTCAGCTCAGTCCTGGATCAGCTCAGCTCAGCCCTGGATCAGCTCAGTCCTGGATCACCTCAGTCCTGGGTCAGCTCAGTCCTGGATCAGCTCAGCTCAGTCCTGGATCAGCTCAGTCCTGGATCAGCTCAGCCCTGGATCAGCTCAGCCCTGGATCACCTCAGTCCTGGGTCAGCTCAGCCCTGGATCAGCTCAGCCCTGGATCACCTCAGTCCTGGGTCAGCTCAGTCCTGGATCAGCTCAGCTCAGCCCTGGATCAGCTCAGCTCAGCCCTGGATCAGCTCAGCTCAGCCCTGGATCAGCTCAGCTCAGCCCTGGATCAGCTCAGTCCTGGATCAGCTCAGCCCTGGATCAGCTCAG
Organism: Vespertilio murinus; assembly: GCA_963924515.1. Taxonomy (NCBI): domain Eukaryota; kingdom Metazoa; phylum Chordata; class Mammalia; order Chiroptera; family Vespertilionidae; genus Vespertilio; species Vespertilio murinus. The sequence continues at coordinate 1,563,307 of OZ004709.1, read as the reverse complement.
CTCAGTCCTGGATCAGCTCAGCTCAGCCCTGGATCAGCTCAGTCCTGGATCACCTCAGTCCTGGGTCAGCTCAGCCCTGGATCAGCTCAGCTCAGCCCTGGATCAGCTCAGTCCTGGATCAGCTCAGCCCTGGATCAGCTCAGCCCTGGATCAGCTCAGTCCTGGGTCAGCTCAGTCCTGGGTCAGCTCAGTTCTGGGTCAGTTCAGCCCTGGATCAGCTCAGCTCAGCCCTGGATCAGCTCAGCCCTGGATCAGCTCAGCCCTGGATCAGCTCAGCCCTGGATCAGCTCAGTCCTGGGTCAGCTCAGTTCTGGGTCAGTTCAGCCCTGGATAACCACCTTTTCTTCACCTTCAACCTGCCAGCCAGGAAGCGAGCCCTCCCCAGACACCAGACCACCAAAGGCCTGGACCTCGGACGCCCCATCCTCCGGAACTATGGCATTCTGGGATGGCAGCCCAGGCTGACGAAGATGCTGCCCTTCAACACAAAACAGAGGCCCTGCCTCCCGCTGCTGCGCCCTCGCCCCTCGCCCCCTCGCCCCCGCTCACAGCCAGCCCACCTGCTCCCGCCCACCGCAGTCTGCTCCCCGCACCTCCGCTCCCCGCACCTCCGCTCTCCGCCCCCTCCTGGTTGTCCTTTCCAAACCGCCTTTCGCTCAGAGCGCTCTTGGGCCTTTCCGGAGAGCACGGCATTGCTTTCTGAGCACCGGGGTGTTGGGGGAGGCGCTATTTTTAACTTCTCTGGGGTGTGGGAACCTCCCTCGGCAGCCTTCGGATGCTTCCTGCCTCTCCCCTGCCCCAGAGGCCACCCAGAGTCTCCCTGCCCCCGGAGGAGTCTCCCTGCCCCCGGGTCCCCTCATAGTTCTTCTCAGCGAAGCTCCCTCACTTACTTCCTCCTCGGAGGGTTTCCCGGGCGATTGGGGTGACGGAGCCGCTGCTGCTGTGTGCCCTGTGCTTCCACCCCCACCCCCACCACTGCTGTGCTCCCCCTGCTGTGCTCCCCGCTCCCCCCAGCCCAGGAGGACCCCCCCCCCCCAGCGGGACGGGCAGCTTCAAGGCCGGAAGCGGGCTCCTCTCCTTAAGGAAACGGTCCCTCCGGAACCCCGTCTTCTCTTTCTCAGTGAGTCAGCGCCCCGTGGAGCTTTGCTTCCTTGGTGGAATGCTGTCACAGACGCACCCCCGCGGGCACTGGTTCCCGGGGGAGGTGGGTGGCATTGCTTCGCCAGCCTGGCCTGTGGCCCGGACCCTGGTCGCCGTCCCGAGGGGAAGGCGGCAGGAGATAGAGGTGCGGCGGGGCGGGCGGGCCGTCTCACTTCGCCTGCCACGGGTTTCCGTGCGGATCGTGGACAGTTCTTGGGTCTATCCCCTCCACCCCAGGACACCCCCAAAAAGAAAGCCCTACGTTCCTACCCAGCTTTGCAGGGACTTACTAGCGAGCCCCGAACCGAACAGGGGGCGTGAGAAAGCCGCCGGCGGGGAGGGGAGAGGAAATGAAGCCACGTCTGTGAAGCCCTCTGTCTGCCCAGTGCCCGGCACGGAGCTGGTCCTCAGAGAGTGGTAGGGCGTGGCCGTGGTCACAACAGCCGTGGCCATCGCGTGCACGTGTCCACACACGGACACAGGCAGGTGAGTGGGCGTTCCCTCTGGCCCCACGTGGAACCTCCGAGGATGGAAGGAACTCGGGATGGAGCTGAGAGCTCTAGGTCAGGGATGGGGAGCGTCGGCCCGCGGGCCTGAGAAACCGTGTGGTCTGGCCCTGCCAGGGCATTAGGGGGAGTTAGTCAGATGTCCGGCCACTCTGAGCAGGCTGCTTTGGGAGCTGATCGTGGTGTAAGGCCCGAGAATGACGTTGTATGTCTCCCAGGGGCCCCTGGCGGGAAGAGGCCCGGCCCTGCCCCTGGAGGTGGGCCATGTGCGATCATGTGGCCTCCGGCCTGGGCCGGGCTGGGTTCTGTGCCGAGAGAGGGTCCTGGGACAGGCTGTACTGTCCCTGGGGAGTCCCATCAGGGGAGTGAATGTCTACAGAGGTGCATGGGTAGGCAAGCTTGGCACCCCGAGGACTGCACCAGGGACTCTAGGATAGGCGGTGGCCCTAAATTGGGAGGAAAGGAGACTGGGGCACAGCCCGTAGAGACGGCAGGAATTGGGGGGGGGGGGTGGTGAGAAAAGGAACGTGAACGCATGAGCCTCGTTTATCAGTCCTAGAAGTTTTTATGGTGGAATCTTTAGGATTCTCTGTATACTACATCAGATAAATGATGTTTTAATGCAGTATTTTTTTGAAGTCAAAATCAGTGTAAAAAGAGTCTATGAACAAAATATCAAATTTTTAAGGAAGACAAGAGCTAAGGACCAATACGATATGGTCCGCATGCAGAGTTTCCGAAGGTTTCTTTAAGAAAGACAACGTTTTCTTTCACTAGTCTTCTATAAAAATAATGCAATCTGGTGTGTGTGTGTGTGTGTGTGTGTGTGTGAGAAACATCGATGAGAGAGAAACATCCATCAGCTGCCTCCTGCATGCCCTCTACTGGGGATGTGCCCGCCACCAAAGTCCATGCCCTTGACCGGAATCAAACCCGGGACCCTTCAGTCCGCAGGCCGATGCTCTATCCACCCAGTCAAACTGATTTCGGCTGTATTTTATTTTTTTTTTACTATGAAAAATTCAGGTTTCCTCCAATAGGTGTGAAATATCAGAGAGGTATCAACATTGAAATGACTCAAGTGTAAATAAATTTTCTTACCGGCTTGAAAAAGAAAACTCTATGAACATGCGTTTTAAATGCCCTAAAGCCCAAACATAAGCAGACCCTGTGTGCTGTGCTTTTGGCTCAGTCTTCCCTCTTGACTGGCCCCCCTTCCCCACCCCCGCCCCTGAGGTAGACAACACGCACAGGGAGCTACGTAAGAACACGTTCACACGGGGAGGTGGGCGCTGTCTCACCAACACGGGGTTACGGGGTTACACTCCTCAGCCCCTTGTTCTCCTGTGCCTTGGAGAAATCCCCTCCCGGCCATCTGGTATACCTCTGTCCGCCCTTTTCCCCGGGCAGTGAGGTAGGCCTCTGTGTCCTATAACCACCCACTCTGTACTCAGTTTTTTCTGGGTGTGGTGTTTCTGGTGGTTGGTTTGTTGTTTTGTTTTTGCCACTCTGAATAATGCTCTAATTACGCATCAGATACACATCCTAGTATTTTAATGCTGTCAGCTTGTTTTCCCTGGTCTGAAAGTTGGCGTAGAGGGGAGCATAGAGTCTGGACCCTTTTGTGTCTGTTGTTATTTTTGCCACCTGTTTCTGAGGTTAAACTACGTTTTGCATATGGCCCCTTCTTTTTTATTGCTGCGTAGTATTCCTCTGGGTCCCTGTGCCACAACTGGTTTATCTAGTCTTCTGAGTATGTGTATTTTAAATCTTAATAGAGGATGCTAGATTTATTTCTCCAAATGCTGTGAAATGTACATTTCCACTAATAAATACAGGGCGGGACAAAAGTAGGTTTATAGTTTTTCACGTGGAAAGTAATACAATAATTAATACAATAGTTAATAAGTAAATTATCTGTGTTTCGCATCCTCACAACGGTAACCACTCCCCACGCTGAGTGGTCCTGGCTGTTTCTTACTTTGACCGGCCTGCCTGCCTATGAGGAAGCCACGTCTTGTTATTACCTTTTATTTTTTTTTATTTTTTTTATTAAGGTATTATCTGTGTACATAGCTTATCATTGCCCCCCCCCATAGATGCCCTCCCTCCCCAGAGTTTTGTGTCCATTGGTTGTTCTTATATGCAAGCATACCAGTCTTTCAGTTGATCTCTTATCTCCCCCAGATCTCCCTACCCTCCCCCCCCCTGTCATTTGACAGTCTGCCTGTTGTTTTACTGTCACTATATCTATCTTTCTGTTCATTCGTTTATAATGTTCTTTAATATCCATAAATGAGTGAGGTCATGTGGTGTTTCTCTTTCAATGACTGGCTTATTTCACTCAGCATGATGCTCTCCAATTCCATCCAGGTTACTGCAAATGATGAGAATTCCTTCCTTTTTATGGCAGCATAGTATTCCATGGTGTAGATGTACCATAGTTTTCTGATCCATTCATCTGCTGACAGGCACCTAGGCTGTTTCCAAATCCTAGCTATTGTAAATTGTGCTGCTATGAACATAGGGGTTGTTATTACCTTGCTTTGCCTTTCCCCAGCTTTGGTAAATTCAAGCATCTCTTCGTACATTTGTTAACTGTGTGGCTGTGTGCTCCTGTAAGCCGCCTTTTCCTATTTCCTGACCATTTTCCTACTGTGTTGACAATTTTTAAAATATCTTCCTATATTATGTCATCAATTCCTATAGTAATCCCTACATAATTGATTCCCATATAATTAATTTCTACGCGACATACGTTAACATAAGCTAATTATATAAATTAAACAGTTGTCATTATAAGCATCTTCCCCAAATCTACCATAGGTGTTTTGAATTTGTTTAATAATACCTTTTGCCATTCCAGTTTTTAATGCGGTCAGATATGTCTTCTCTTTTGTAGTCTCTGTGCTTTTCAGTCTCGTGAAGGTTTCCTTGTCCCTAGAGTATGCACAGACCCTCCTAGATATTGCTGCAATATTTTGTTCTGCTTTGCTGCTTACTGCGAAGACGTTAATCTCTGGGGAGTGCACTTTTGTATATAGTGTAAAATGGGAATTTCATTTTATTTCAGATGGATAGGCAGTTGTACTGGTATCGTTTGTTAAATAATTTATCATTTTCCCACTAAATGGAGCTACCACATTTGATATATAATGTATATTAAGTTCTCGCGTACAAGACTGTTTCTGGATTCTCTTTTCTTTTCCCACTGGTTTGTTTCTTGTCTCAAGCCAGCGCCTTGTTTGTTTCACAGCTGCTTTCGAGGACACGCTGATGTCTACTAAGACAGTCCCCACGTCACTGTGCTTTTTTATTCTTTTCCTGCCTATTCTTGAGCAATTCATTCTTCTACATGAAGTTCACAATCATTTTAACTAGTCTCCACCCACCCCCCAAAAAAGAGAAAACTACAGAGTTGGAATTGGAATGGTATCATATCTGTATATTTCTTTGGGGAGAATTAATAATTTTGTGATCTTGCACCTTCTTGCAGGATATCTTTCTGTTTGTTTCAACTTCGTTTTGAGACCCTTAGTAAGATTGGTTTTCTTGATATAGACGTAGCTTTATTATTAACCGTATTTCTTGATATTTCTGCTCACTATTTTACTAATAGAATATTTCCCCTTTTCAGCTTCTGTAGGCTACCTATTAGAATAAATTAACGCTGGTAATTCATGTGCACTTATCTTTTACTCTTAAATTCATATTTTATATTCTTAAATTCTCGTATAGTGATTCCAGTGACTTAAAAAACAAGCAAACACAAAGAACTTTGGGGTTTTCATATCTGTAAAATTACATGGTATTTATTTCTCTTTTCAAGTGTTCATTCCAGTTATTCCTTTCCTTTTTTTTTTATGACATTCACTGGAACGCCCAAGACACAGTCAAACCGCGATGGTCGTGACAGCGTCCTGTGTAGATCTTGGTTTTAAATGACATGGTTTTAGTGTTGCCATCAGCACGGCTGGCTGCCGGAGGGGCCGGCTGGGGGGTGGGGGTGGAGGGGAACAGGGTGATGGGAAGGAACCGGACTCTGGGTGGTGGGCACCCGGCGCAGCACACAGATCCTGTAACGTGGACCTCCACACCTGAAACCACTCTGCTCCGCTTGACCAGTCACCCCAATACACTTACTGACTAAGAAAGACATTTGGTGAGGCCGTTTTTGGGGAATTTTCTAAAAGTATATTTAAGAGGCTTCCTTATAGTCATCTGTTAGCTGGAGTTCTATTCGTCAGCTATATCAAATCAAATGCCTTGGTAGGGGAGGGGGGGAGTGTTATTAAAAAAACAAGTGTCTTCTCAGCAGCTATTGGTAAGAACCTGTTTATTTCCTCCTTTAGCAGTGATATGCTTACCAGTCCCCAGGTGCTGGAATACTCCTGCATTCCTCAAGTGAACCACTTAGGGTTTGTTGATGTGGTGTTTGATTCTCTCTAATCAGAATGTTCATATTTAGTCTAATTAATGTTCTATAAATAGAATACAGGGTTTTTTCCCCCACAAAGGCGTGTTTGGTGGGTTTCTGTGGAACATCAGTGGTAACTTGCCTGGCAGGTGCCTGGACCGTTGTCACCAGCCATCTATCGGACAGTGTGGGGGAGGACAGCGGACACACGTTCCCCACAATCCTGCCGTTCCCACTTAGAAGCTTGGATTTTGTTTCTGGCAACAAACACTGCCCGTTGTTTTCCTGGAAACCATGGGCATTCTGTGTTCGTTTCTTAAAAACGTGTGTGACGGCCCCGGCCCGGTGGCTCAGTGGCCGGAGCGTCGTCCCATACGCCGAAGGGTTGTGGGTTTGATGCCCAGTCAGAGCGCATACTAAGGTTGTGGGTTCAATCCCTGTTTGCGGCACAGACTGGAGGCAACCATTCAATGTTTCTTTCTCACAGTGACGTGTCTCTCTCTCTCTCTCTCTCTCTCTCTCTCTCTCTCTCCCTCTCTCTTCCTTCCTCCTTCCCTCCCTCCCTCCCTCCCTCTTTTTTTTTCTCTCTCTCTCCCACTTCTTCTCTGAAATCAATAAAAATATGTTTTGAAAAAGAGAAAGAAAAAAAAGATGTTCAAAACAAAAATTAACCAGACTTGAGCACCGACTGCATACGACGGTGAATAGATGAAGTGACAGATGAAGGAGGACCTGCCACCTCCCTCTGAACCAGCCCCTCCCCGGTGGCCCCGGGCCTTCCACCCGCACCGCACCCCTTCCTCACGCACCGGCCCCTCCTGGGCTGCTCTGGCTCCAGCTCTCCTCCGGCGTGCCCCCCACAGCCCCAGGGTCTCTGCAAGCATGCCCCTACCACCACCACCACCACCCCCCATCTCCGCAGCCCTGCCTCCGGCTCACAGGCCTCTAGCTCCCAGATCGGAGCCCCTCCCTCACAGGTGCGCGCGTGCACACACACACACACACACACACACACACACAGGCACACACACGCTGCGCCCGTTAAAAGGGAGGGAGACACACACGGCGCCGTAGCCAGATGATGAGCCGTAGAATTTTTCACTTGAAACCTGTGTGATTTATCAGCCAGGGTCACCCCAATGAGTTTAGTTTTATAAGAACCTCGTTTTGTCCACACAGAACTCGTCGCCAAGCGCAATGGCATGTGCATGTGATAACCCCTTCCTCACCTTCCCCACTGACCTTCGCTCTGGGGGGGGGGGGTCCCTGGCTGGCAGGGCCCCCCGGGTCTGGCCCGGGAGAGCAGGCAGAAGTGGCGTGTGCTACCAGCGGCCAGGGTGCTGGGAGGAGGGGCTGTGGCGGAGGCACCTGCTCTGTGGGCGAGCCGAGCCTCTGGCAGACACCACGTGGGAGTGGGAGGTAGAACTGCCGGCTGAGAGCTGGCGAAGATTTGTCGGGGGTTTCCCCCCAAGGAGGCCCGTCCTGCTCAGCCCAAGCCGCCCCCCCCTCCCCCTCCCCTGCTGCCCCCTGCCTCCCTCCCCCCCTCCCCTGCTGCCCTCTGCCCCCCCCCCCCTGCTGCTCCCCTGCCTCCCCCCCTTAGTTCATCCGGGCCTGGTGGCTTTGGCCTCCTCACCCTCTTCTTTTCCTTACCTCTGGGGGTTGAGAACCAGATGGCTCAAACCCGGTTTACTGGATGGAGTAATGTGAGCCCTAATGCGCTCCTTTGTTTTGCAAATTAGAACAATACGTCCCAGAGAAGCAACCGCTTCCCCCCAAAGCCGCACCGAGCGTTCGTTCCGGGGAAAGCTGGGTCTGGGGTCCGTGGTTTGCTGTTTCTGTGTTTTAATTCCAGCCCAGGGCCCGTTCATTGGCCTGTGCTCGTGGGGAAGCGCAGGTCAAGCCCTGGGAACGGCTTGGCTGAACCCACCGAGTCTCAGACCTTTCTGGAACCAGTGGGATTCCTGCACCGAGGCCACGTGCGGAGCGCACACGGGGACCCTGCGTGTCTCCTTCCAGCTCAAACAGCTCCAAACGTGCTTCCTGGCAGCATAGGAAACACAGTCAGGAATGTGGTAATATTAGGGGGTGGGAGGGCACATGTGATGCTTCCAGCAGTGAAGAATCATAACAGAAATCACAGTGTGATAACTCCGTTTGGAGCCAGGGGTGCTGGCACTGTCGGCGGGAGCACTTTGTAAAGCGGGTGGCTGTCCCCGGCTGGGCACCTGGAACTGAGGCAAAGTCACGCGGAGTGTGAACTGTGATTGGAAAAGAAATTTTTTTTTTTTAAAGAAAGCAAAAAATAAACAAACGTGCTTTCTGGCATGCACGGTGACACCGTTAAAGAAAGGCTAGGCCACTCTGGTGCTTTTTAGTAGAAGAAAGTGTATTTATAAGCCAGCTCTGCGCTAACACATATGATTACAATGGCGTCACCGGAGATCAGATATCCCGGGCGCGCTGCCTGGCCGTGCGTGGGTCAGGCCGGCCCAGGGGCTGGCGGCTGGATTCTTCCCCGCGGTGTTCACTTTCCTCCTCTGCCCCCACGTCCTCCCTCCTCCCCTCCTCCCCCCTCCCTCCCCCCCTCCCTCCTCCCCCCTCCCTCTTCTCACAAGTAGCGGAAGCACAGCTGAAAGTGCCAACTGAGAAGGTCACGCGCCATCGCACACGAGGGCAGGTTCAGAGCCGGCACGGGCCCACGGAGCCCCGAACCCACCCAGGAGAGTCCTCTTCCTCTCCGCTGCCGCTGGGAGTCGGCCTCGGCATGGTGTGACTGTGCCTGTGCGGTGGCGATGCTGCAGTGTCTTAGGAAGATACACAATGTGTGGTCCGCATCCCCATGCGGGCTCAGAGCTCCGAAAGCCCATAGGACTCCTCACCTGCTGAGAATGGAGGTGCCTCCTGTCCTGTTAATGAGGTGGCCCCAGGACCCGGCCTGAGGGTGGGGGTCCCCCGTGTCACAGCTCTGGTGCCCCCTGTGTCACAGCTCTGGGGGTCCCCTGTGTCACAGCTCTGGGGGTCCCTGTGTCACAGCTCTGGGGGTCCCTGTGTCACAGCTCTGGGGGTCCCCTGTGTCACAGCTCTGGGGGTCCCGTGTGTCACAGCTCTGGGGGTCCCGTGTGTCACAGCTCTGGGGGTCCCCTGTGTCACAGCTCTGGTGCCCCCTGTGTCACAGCTCTGGGGGTCCCTGTGTCACAGCTCTGGGGGACCCCCGTGTCACAGCTCTGGGGGTCCCCCGTGTCACAGCTCTGGGGGTCCCCTGTGTCACAGCTCTGGGGGTCCCCTGTGTCACAGCTCTGGGGGTCCCCAGTTTCACAGCTCTGGGGGTCCCCCGTGTCACAGCTCTGGTGCCCCCTGTGTCACAGCTCTGGGGGTCCCTGTGTCACAGCTCTGGGGGACCCCTGTGTCACAGCTCTGGGGGACCCCTGTGTCACAGCTCTGGGGGTCCCCCGTGTCACAGCTCTGGGGGTCCCCTGTGTCACAGCTCTGGGGGTCCCCAGTTTCACAGCTCTGGGGGTCCCCCGTGTCACAGCTCTGGTGCCCCCTGTGTCACAGCTCTGGGGGTCCCCCGTGTCACAGCTCTGGGGGGCCCCCTGTGTCACAGCTCTGGGGGTCCCCCGTGTCACAGCTCTGGGGGGCCCCCTGTGTCACAGCTCTGGGCGTCCCCTGTGTCAATAAAATATATTAAGAAGATGGAAAGTAAAGAATGCAGGGTCAGTGTCAGCATGTCGGGGAGTCATCCCTGGGCTCAGGCAGGCACAGAACGAGGTAGGTGCTGCTTTCAGACATGCGCGGCGACACGTGAACACCAGAGCAATGAGGGGAGGGGGCGAGGACAGTGCAGAGGACGGGGACCGACCGCCCACGAAAGCGCTGCCACATGTGGTCTGCGGCCTCCTCTCGGGCCTCCCCCACAGCCACGTGACCAGATCAGCCATCTCTGGGCCTCTCTGCGTCCTTCTGTCCGGCTTGCCCCCGTCGCACTGAGGACTGACCCTGGAGCCGTGTCCCCGGGACAGAGCAGGGGGACCCCGAGGGGAAGGGCTGAGTGTGAGGAACCGGGCCGCACCGGCCACGAGTCCCGCCCCCTCGCCGTGACCCGCGGGGGGAGCGCCCTGGCCACCCGCCCTCTGGCTTCCAGCAGAGGACCGGGGAGGCCTGAATCACTTCAGGAAAGCCGATCGTAGGACACGGAAAGCAAATGGGCCCATTTTCCAAAATACATTTAATTGATTTTTTACAGAGAGGAAGGGAGAGGGAGAGTCAGAAACACTGATGAGAGAGAAACATCGACCAGCTGCCTCCCATACACCTCCTACTGGGGATGTGCCCGCAACCAAGGTCCATGCCCTTGACCGGAATCGAACCTGGGACCCTTCAGTGCGCAGGCCAATGCTCTATCCACTGAGCCAAACCCGTTTTGGCACGTGTCCCACTATATTTTAGATGTGATAGTCCCTGCAGTCTCCCCTGTGCAATGTCTCCTGAGCACACATGTCAGAGCCATGTACAATGTCTCCTGAGCATACATGTCAGAACCATGTGCAGTGTCTCCTGAGCACACATGTCAGAGCCATGTGAAATGTCTCCTGAGATTACATGTCAGAGCCATGTGCAGTGTGTCTCCTGAGCACACATGTCAGAGCTCTGTGCAGTGTCTCCTGAGCACACATGTCAGAGCCATGTGAAATGTCTCCTGAGATTACATGTCAGAGCCCTGTGCGGTGTGTGTTGAGCACACATGTCAGAGCCATGTGCAATGTCTCCTGAGCACACGTCAGTGCTGCCGTTCTCCCGACGGGCGTGTGGCCTGGCGGTCTCGGCTGGGCTGGCTTACAGGTCTGAGGTCAGCGGGCAGGTCAGCTGACAGCTGGATGGCAGGTGACTCAGCGCCCCTCCGCGTGGGCTCGCCTCGCCCACAGGCTGCCCGGGCTGGTTCTCCTGGCAGAGCCAGAGGCCCCGGGGCGGCGGGCACGGCCGCACTGTAGGCCTCGGCCCGCCCAGCCTGGCACAGCGGTTTCACACACAGCCCACCGCCCGGAGCAGGGGCCAGGCCGGTCCAGGGGGATAGCCCACCTCCGGACCGACCGGGAGAATGCGAAGTCACAGTGCAAACAACGTATACACCGCTGTAACCAACCAGCCCATCCGCAGCGACTGAGACGTAGAATAATGTTACATTTTCAGGGAAAAGCCAGGCTTTGCCAGGCGGCCAGTGTGGCTCAGTGGCTGAGCGTCGACCTATGAACCAGGTGGTCACGGTGCGAGTCCCCGGTCAGGGCACAGGCCTGCGCTGCGAGCTCTGGGTGTGTGTGGGGGGGGGGGGGGTGCAGGAAGCAGGCGGTCAATGAGTCTCTCTCATCATGGATGTTTCTGCCTCTCTCTCCCTCTCCCGTCCTCTCTGACATCAACAGAAATTTATTTTACAAAGCCAGCTCTATGTACGGCTTGAGCAGAAAGCTCAAGGAGGGGAGAGACAGACAGGAATGATGCTGGAAGGGTAGACTAGAGCGAGGTCATGGGAGGACTTGTAGACCATGTTTAGGAGTTTGGCTTGTTCTCTAGGCAATTGGGAAGTTACATGATTAATGAAATAATACTACAAGTATGAGGGGCACTTTCCTAAAGAAAAGAGAGCCGGGGGTAGGAAGACCAGTTAAGAAGCTCGGTGGTAATGCAGGTGAGAAGGGATGAGCGTTTGTACAAAGGAAGCGGGGAAATGAAGAAGAAAAGGGGGTGACACGTTTGGGAAACGTTGGGAAGAGAAGTAAAAGGTGGGTGTGTGGCGGTAACTACTTGTGTCTTTCCCCTCTTCTCGTGATTCGAAACCCCCTCATTTTCGCGAGTCCGTGTGGACTCAGAATGACGACCACGTTCCCCAGCCTCCCGGGCAGCTGCAGGAGGCGGTGTGCGCACAGGGCCCGGTCACGGAAGCGTAAGCAGGCGTGTCCCCAGCCGTTCCCTGGGCCTGTCCCTCAGGCGGCGGAGGCGCGCCCTGCTCTCTCCTCCTCCGTCCTGTCGCTGAAGTGCATCCATCTTGGGGCCGGAGGATCGGGGCTGCAGCCTGGGGTGGCGGAATGGGGAGCTGGAAGGGGCCTGGGTTCTCAGAGAGTTAAAAGAAGGAAGCACCAGCCTGAGCTGCAGGCCTACTTCCTGCCTTTTAGTAAAAAGGGAATAAACCACCGTCACATGTAGGCCCCCGGGTGTGTGTGTGTGTGTGTGTGTGTGTGTGTGTGTTTGGGGGGGGGGGTCTCTGTGATTCACAGTTAGCCCACTCCAAACTGACACTGGTGTGGAAGGATAGTTAATATTTGTTTGGGTCATGATATTATCAGACCAGGAGGAGGAGCAGTCTCCCAGGGAAGTCCATGAGCTCTGTGAGGGAGCCGATGACTGAGACGGCCCAGGAAGAAACAGATAGAGAGCTTTACGTCTGGGGAGGGTGAGGGGAGGGTGTTGAAAAGACACACTGAAAACATGTCTGTGTCCTTGGTAGATATCTTGTACCATTTGCTATGTTTATACCTAAGCATAAATAATTTAAAAAATAGTAGTAATAGTTAAATACCAGTACTTCACAAATGCTTTCAGAAAATAAAAGAGGAGAGAAGACTTCCCAGCTCATTCTTATGAGGCCAGTTTTAACTCTGGTGTCAAAACAAGACCCAGATATCACCGCATCCTAATAAATACAGAGGCAAACATCCTCAGCGAAACGCTAGCACACAGAATCCAGCAACATATAAAACTGGGATTCATCCCAAGAAGGCATATGGTTTAATATATGAACATGTGTAATATACCACATTAATAGAATGAAAGACAAAATCACACGATCACCTCAATCAAAACAGAAAAGCCGTGTGACAAAATTCAACACCACTTCACAATAAGAACATCTTGGGCCCAATAAAAGGCATCTATAAAAACCCCCACAGTTAATATCATACTTAACGGTGAAAATGGAATGCTTTCTCCCAAAGATCACTATCAAAACAAGAATGTCTTCACTCAGCACATCTATTTAACGTTATACTGGAGGACTAACGAGCAATTAGACAAGAAAGTAAAATAAAAGCAGCCAGATTGGAAAGGAAGAAGGGAAACTCTATCTGCAGGTGACAGTTTCGTACAGAGAACATACTAAGGAACCTACCAAAAACGATTAAAATAAACATGTTCTGCAAAGTTGCAAACTATAAGATCAATATACCAAAATCAGCTGTATATAGTACTAGCAATGAGCAATCTGCAAATGAAATTAAGAAAACAATTGAATGTACAATAGTATCAGAAAGAACAAAATACCTAGGAATAAATTAATATGGGAAGTGCAAGGCGTACAATGAAAACGACAAACTACGTTGAAGAAATTAAAGAAAACAAATAAATGAGAAGGCAGCCCAGATTGGAAATGTCCCTCAGTTTACCTGTCCCATTTCTGAAATTGGCAAGCTCATCTTGAAACTCCTGTGACAGCGCAGCTAACTCAGAACAGCCAAAGCAATCTTGGAAAGAAGAAAGAGGAAGTTCTTCTCGGTTTCAAGACGTAATCCAAGGCTTCTGTGATTAATCCACAGCGTGGATCAATGGGCTGGAATTGAGGGAGACCATAAGTAAGCTACGACACCTGCGGTCAGTGGAATTTCAGTAAGCGTGCCACGACAATTCACGGGAGGAATCATTTCTTTCAACCAAGGATACTGTGACAAACAGATATCGGCGTGCAAGAAGAACGTGGTAAGAAAACAAGATAAAAGAGATCTCACAACATCTGCCAAATTTTACATATAATATGCACAATTACCATACTCAAAAGTTAACTCTTACACCTCACTGCACAAGCGACAACAATAAAACTCTTAGAAGAAAACATAGATGTGGGTCAGATTTGCAGCGGTTTCTTAGATATCTGACACCGGAGAGACAAGCAACTAGATAAACATAGATAAACTGGACTTCATCTAAATGATAAGTGTTTATTTTGTTTTGTTTTGTTTTGTTTTTGCTTGGAAGGACACTATCAAGAACGTGAAAAGAGCACATAAAATAGGACAAGATATTTACACATCATAACCAGGTAAGGAACTCAACAAAATAAAAGGACCAATAAGCCAATTACAAATGGGCAAAGACTATGCACAGATCTATCTTCCAAGAAGAGACACGAATTCCCAATAAGCACGTGAAAGGATGTCCAGCACCACCAGGCATCAGGGAAAGGCAAATCCACGCCCCACGCCCCGGACGGCTGGGCTGTGACAAAAGCCACACGTGCTGGCGAGGCTGTGGATGAACCGGAACACCCCCGCCCTGCTGGTGGGGATGGAAAGGCAGCCGCTTCGGAAATGCACCTGGCAGCGCCCCAAAGTGAGGTGGGGCCCGGACGGGTTTGAATTCGCGGCAGGGTGGTTTCCCCGCCGCCCTCCCACGCTGGCCGCAGCTTCCTGTGGACCCCGGTGAGGACGGGGCCACCTCGCAGCTCTGTCTCAGGGGTTCTCTGACATGGGAACCCGGGAACCTGAAGAGAATCTCCTAAAAGCAGAGGGAAGCGGTTCAGTCCCGTTCTGGCCTCCTCCTTCCCGCTGGGAGGTGTTGGCTGGTGGCTTTACCCTTTCTCTCCTGTCACCCTCTGTGACGGCGTGATGTCACTTTGCAGCATCTGTGGCCCCGCACCTGGCATCACAGTAACAAAAGATTACCCAGCCCTGGCCGCGTAGCTCAGGAGGCTGAGAGCCGTTCGAGTACACGAAGGTGACAGGTTCAACCCCTGGTCAGGGTTTGAATAAGAATCACCCAATTGCCGAACCCGGTTTGGCTCAGTGGATAGAGCCAGGTTTGATTCTGGTCAAGGGCATGGACCTTGGTTGCAGGCACATCCCCAGTAAAGGGTGTGCAGAAGGCAGCTGGTTGATGATTCTCTCTCATCGATCTTTCTATCCCTCCCTCCTCCTCTCTGTAAAAAATCAAGAAAATATATATTTTTTTTTAAAAAGAAAAATCACCCAATGAATGCATAAATAAGTGGAACGGCATACCCATGTCTCTCTCTCCTCTCCTCTCTTCTCTCTCTCTCTCTCTCTCCCCCCCCCCTCCTCTCCTCTCTTCTCTCCTCTCCTCTCTCTCTCTCTCTCTCTCTCTCTCTCCTCTCCTCTCCTCTCCTCTCCTCTCCTCTCCTCTCCTCTCTTCTCTCTCTCCCCTCTCCTCTCCTCTCTTCTCTCTCTCTCCTCTCCTCTCCTCTCTCTCTCTCTCTCTCCTTTCTCTCTCTCTCTCTCTCTCTCTCTCTCTCTCTCTCTCTTCTCTCTCTCTCTCTCTCTCTCTCTCTCTCTCTCTCTCTCTCTCCTCTTTCAGACAGGATTAGAATGTCTTCTCAGGTCAGATTTCTCAGATGGTCGCTCTGCAGAGGCAGAACCACAGACACACAGGCTCTGGGGCCTTGGAGACGCGGAGGCTGTGGCGGTGGCCCGGCGCTTGGGGTGTGAGCACCGCCCGCTCTGCTCCCCCGGCGGCCGGCGGCCCCTCCCAGCCCAGGGCCCGCTCCCCGGGGGAGTCCAGAACGTTCCCCGCGGAGCAGGAAGGCCGCCGAACCCGGCAGGAGCGCGTCCGGAGCTCCCGGGGGCTCCCCCGGGCAGCGCTGCGGAGTCTGTCCGCTGGTTGAATGATTCGATAATATTCTTTTATCGAAACACAAAACTCCTAAGTGTTAGCCACAGCTAATCAGATCTGGCGTGCTGACACTCGATCAGGAAGTCCGCCGAGGGGTGCATATCGCTCTCATTTTGCCCATTTTCCCCCTTTAAACTAGTGATCAGCCGCGTCACACGGCGTAATTCAATAAGCCATGACATTTTGAATAATAGTTGCAAAACACGTAATCGGTTCTCTGACCGGGGGCATTAAACGCCGTGAACCCCGTGTTTCCTTCGTGCCATTGCACCTGGGGTTTCCTAGTAGGTAATCGTTGTTGTTGTTTTTTTAAGTTGTTGACTTGAGAGAAAGAGAGAGAGAAACATGGGTGTGCTGTTCCTCTTATTTATGTGTCGCTGCCGCACGCCCTCACGCTCGGAGCCAGAGCAGAAGCGCACGCTCACGTCGGGTCTTACGGCTCCCGGCGGCTCTCTGTCCTGTGACTGTCTGCGCTCTGGGCACCTCGGACCGCGGACACACATCGCTTACCTGGGAACGGCCCCTCGGGTGTCAGCGGTATGTCCTTTCAGAGTTCACCGTGTGGATTTGGCCCTTTCCCCAAAACGTTTTAAAGTTTCGGTGTCGCTGGCGTTCGTTGACTGGA